>CAJNJA010056375.1:9221-24413 GCA_905231915.1 Symbiodinium necroappetens | reverse complement strand
AACGAGAGATGGCGAATGCTAAATTATAATAGCTGGTTTAGGGCTTGGAGCTGGGACTATTTAAGTCAACTCCACGCTGTAACCCTCAGATTTACGAAGATGTTGTAAACAGCCAATAATCCTGACAAAAACCCTTTCAAAGCCTAACCTGTCCCTGTAATCAGGAAACTACTCTGAAGCCGGGAGCCTAAAACCCAAACGGCCTTGATTGAATCCCAGACCCCTTACACCCCTCACCCCACAGATTCTGAAGCCTTAAACCTCAAACCCCCAACCCTAAACCCTCAAGCCTAAACCCAAAACAAAAAGAAAGAACACACCGGGGGTCTTCCAGGAGGGCAGCGATCGTGTCAATCGCATCTGAGGACCGGCTCTCTTCGGAGTTTTGCTTTGTTGGGGTGGAGGGCGGGGCCGAGGTTTGTAGGGAGTTCGACCTTAGGGGTTTCGGGCTCTAGGATGCTCTGGGGTCTGGGGTTTCTTTTTGGCTTAGGAGTTTGGGGTTGAGGGTTTCGGGTTGTAGGGTTTATGCTTGTGGGGTTTAGCGGCTTCTGCAAAGTCTTTACTATACTTCGGTCGCACAGCATGTCCCATCTGGAATCTTGTGGGCCAAAACCATCTAGTAGACGAGCAGCTGGAGCTGTAAGCAAACTCTTTCGAAGCATAGACGGGCATCTACGTCCTAGACCCTGGTTAATCAGAAATCTTTAAGTAGTTCCTTTCTATGGTTTATATATTTAGAATCCCATAATGGTAATCCCAAAAAGGAACTACTTAGGGGCCTATGGTTAATCAGAAATCCCTGAACCCGCAGTCCCAGCACCACGAAGCCCCAACTCTTCGGATTCCAAGAGCGGCAAGCCTGGCGAGTTGGTTCCGCTCGGCAGAGTATTCCTTGGGCCAGATCGGCAAGGGCCACTAAACTCGATACCGAAAGCCTAAACCCTAAACCCTACACCCTCAACCCTAAACCCTCAACCCTAAACCCTCGAACCTAAACCCTCGAACCTAAACCCTCGACCCAAAACCCCGGGGTCGTAACCCTGTTCAACCACACTGTGGATCCCTCGAGCTGACACTAGCTGTCCCAAGAGACTGTCTCTTTGGGTGAAGACAGTGCTTAAACCTTAAACCCCCTGAAAACCCCTTTTGGGGGTCCTGATAATAAGGATCCTACTATTTAGGGTACTATATTAGGGTCCCCTATTTCGGAAACCCCCATGTTGATCTGTTGAGACTTGTGTGCTAGGCCTTGAGGTTATTTGAGTTTAGCCGGTCGCGCCGGACAGTCACGAAATCAGGTGCTTTTCCGTGAAGCCAAAACAGGAAGGGCTCTCTTCCACAAGCATTGTAAGCAAAAGTCATGTCTCTTAAGCCTCTGGGATCTTAGGCGGCATGCATGTGCAACAGGTTCGCATTTTGGTGAGTGAGGTATAAGGATTCTGCGCTTCCAGGCCGTCTCTTCGGTATGCTCGTGCAAACCTTGTGCACTGCTGCGTGCACTAATGGCATAGTTGCTGTCTACACCGGAGCAGGTCAAGCTGGTCCTAACCAGAAGTATTGTCAGTACTGTCACCACCCTTATTGACCCCACTTCACGACAGATCCGTCTTCGAGTATGGCAGCAAAAGCCTTGTCAGCAGCTTGAATCTGCTGCACATTCTTCAGCTGAGTCTGCACTGTGCTGCTGTCGGCACCGAAATCAGCATCACCCCAAGTCACGACAGATCCATCACCGAGAATGGCAGCAAAAGCGCGGTGAGAGGCTTGGATCTGCTGCACATTCTTCAGCTGAGACTGCACAGCGCTGCTGTCGGCACCGAAAAAATCATTACCCCAGGTCACGACGGATCCATCGTCAAGAATGGCAGCTAAAGCGTGCTCCGAGGCTTGGATCTGCTGCACATTCTTCAGCTGAGTCTGCACAGCGCTGCTGTCGGCACCGAACTCAGCATGTCCCCAGGTCACGACGGATCCATCGTCAAGAATTGCAGCAAAAGCACTGGTTGTGGCTTGTATCTGCTTTACATTTTTGAGCTGATCTTGCGCAGCACGACTGTCACCACCATAAGCAGCATTTCCCCAGGTCACAACGGATCCATCGTCAAGAATGGCAGCGAAAGCGCCCCAACTGGCTTGGATCTGCTGCACATTCTTCAGCTGAGTCTGTACAGCGCTGCTGTCGGCACCGAACTCAACATCACCCCAAGTCACGACGGATCCGTCGTCGAGAATGGCAGCAAAAGCAGCGCGAGAGGCTTGAATCTGCTGCACATTCTTCAACTGAGTCCGCACGGCGCTGCTGTCGGCAGCAGAACCCCAGGTAACGACGGATCCATCGTCAAGAATGGCAGCAAAAGCGCGGTGAGACGCTTGGATCTGCTGCACATTCATATTCTTCAGAGCCTGGCTGCACATATTATTATCTTCACCCCAGGTCACGACCGATCCATCGTCCAGAATGGCTGCAAAAGCGCCGTGACGACAGGCGCTTATCTGCTGGACAGTCTTCAGCTGAGTCGGCACAGCAGTACTGTCGCCAGGCGAGCCAGCACGCCAGGTGACAACGGATCCATCGTCCAGAATTCAGAATGGCAGCAAAATCGGAACCCGAAGCTTGAACTTGAACCGTGTTACTGCACAGCAACGTCAGGGAGTCACCAGTCTGCACGTTACTGATCAGCGCGCATCCTTCCAGGACGCATCCAGATGAGTCCCAGGAGACGCCCCGTCCGGACCCCGAGTGCAACCTGTGCCCGTCGTTTCAATGCTCCAGCCGTCTCATCCAAGGCTGCTTGCACAGTGGCTTTCCTGCCACTGTCAGTCCCACTTCCACGTCAATCGACATGTTGCGCACCGACAATAGCCAACACGTCACCTTTTCACGATCTAGGTCCAGGCATGCCCTAACCCTCCAGGTACCTACTATATAGGATCCTAGGGGCTCCAGTACCCTATATAGTAGGTACCTGGGGGGTTAGGGATGCAAATGATTCAATCTATTGAAAGTTTTGTTGGGCAGTGCTGGGCACTGGGAGTTTCATGAACTCCGGCCCTTCTTGGATGCCTGCTTTGGACTGTGTCGCACGTAAGGAAAGCTTTACAGACCCGGAATCATGGCCAGAACCCCAGTCCATTGAGGTGTAGGGTGTAGGGTTTAGGGTTTGGGCTTTAGGGGTTTAGGGCTTAGGGGAGCTTAGCGGTTTGGGCTGAAGGGTTTATGGTGTAGGGTATAGGTGTGTGATGTGATAGTTTGTAGATTTGGCAAAGTATGCAGATACTTCTGGCACAAACGCACGCTGTAAGCCTTAACGCTGATCTGTCTTCGAAAGACTCGAAAGCTCATGAGGCCAGTGAAACCCTTCTACTACTGTTGATGATATAAACCCGCTTTACCTTAAGGACCCTAAACTATGGGAATTCTGGTATATTCCTACATTCTAAGGCGCGAGGGTTAGGGTCCGGGTGTAGTTTGGGGCGAATACGACCAAAGCAAGGTCGACAGTCGCCTGGGTCCAAGTACCCAATTACGAGGTACCCTAGAGGGTCCACATATAGTACTATTCTGGAATGACCCAATTCCATACTCACTTTTTACTTCGGTCTTGAGTGTAGGAGAGGATTTGGCGGTGTAAAATGTGAGTAAATCAAGCAGGAACTTGACATCCTCAACCAGGAGCACCACGCCTAAATGTGAAACTGGCTCCCGGCTGCTGCACCGGCTTTGGATTCCTAAGGGATCCATGTACCCATACTGATAGAATCTACTTTGGCCCTCAGGTAATGATATGGGGACTGCTTTAAGGCCAAAGCATCTACTATAATAATATGAGCACATATGGACCCTGAGAATATTCAAGGTCTAAAAAGTCCGAGAATCTGCAGATCCAAAGCCATCTCGTCTTGCCTGGCTGAGGATCTGATCAGACAAACCTTCTGGAATGGGCCTGGAGTTTTGGGCCTTGCGTGCCCTTTGGGGGTCTTGAAGGCCTAGGTCTTTCTTTATTCTGAGGTTTCAGGGTTTAAGGTTCGGTAAGGCCTTAAGGGCTTAGGCTTAGGGGGTTCCACCCAGGACACCCCCAGCCGGTCTTTCGGCCCCTGAGGCGACCATGATTATCCCTGGCAGCCTGAAAGGGTTCATGTACCTAAACCCTAAACCCTAAACCCTAAACCCTAAAACCCTAAACCCTAAACCCTAAAACCCTAAACCCTAAGACCCTATACCCTAAACCCTAAGACCCTATACCCTAAACCCTAGAGCGCAGATCACCCAGGCGACTCTAGGGGCCTCCATGGTAGAAATAGCTTCGTTAAAAGGAAACTACAGGTGGGGAGGGTGGGGTTTTGTAGGGCTTCTAGAAGGCTTCTATAAGGTATATAGACCTTCTATAATACTAAGGCTCCTATAACGGTAACTAGCCACCTGAAAATGTCTGAGACTTAAGGTGCAAAAACCCTAAACCCTAAACCCTCAAATCTATACTGTATGGTTGGTTACATGGACCCTGAACCCTACACCCGAAGCCCGAAAATGCCCGAAACCACCGACACCCTCAACCCTTAAAGCTCTAAACCTAAACACCAAACCCTAAACCATAACCCATAAATTCCTGGACTATTCGGACAATGGAGGGTCGCTGGGGTCTCGAGGTTGTGCCGGAGCCTTTCCTTCCTTCACCGTGGTGGTGTTTAAGGTCCAGGGTTTAGGGTCTATAGGGTTTAGAGTTTATGAGTTTCGTAGGGTTTATGATCGAGCTGTTTTTGTCATTTAGGGTTCCGGGTGTCATTCGTTTAGGGTTTAGTATGGTGTTTCATGTAGGGTTTAGGGCTTCATTCGTGTAGCTTCGACTTCAGCAATTAAATAGGCAGTTTCAGAACTTTCCTCCACCTTCGTCTTGGTGGCAGCACAGCGGACCCAAGCTGACTTAAGCCTCCTAAGACATTATAAAGCCCAACTATAACTTAATAATGCTCCCGTGAAGCCTAACTACCATCAGTACCCACCACTACTCAGTAATTGCCCGAAACCCAAGTAAGGGACTAGTAAGAAAGTACATGGACCCTTCGGGTGTGAGGCTGAGATCGGGTGCTTGTCTGTCTTCAGCAGGGAAGAGAAATCGCAACTTCGGCTCGGCGTTAGAGAGATCTAGGAGCTAACATTTAGGAGGTTGGTGTTTAGGGAGATTTCCTGCTTCAAACACAAGCTTATGCATGGGTCACCGAGTGCGGAAATGACATAACATAGTCGAGCCGTCATCTCAAAGCAGCGATGTGGAGCCCACAGCCCTGGAACTCTACACCCCAGCGTCCCAAATCGGAGTCTACAGCTTTCAAACCCTAAAACCCCTACACCCCAAGAATCCAAACCCCAAACCCCCCTCCAAAAGCTCAAAGCAAGACCGTCCTGAACCCTAAACCCTCAAGCCCAGGATAAATACAAATTGTTTAGAAAGCAAAAGCCGAAACCCGGTCAAAACCGCACAAAACCCGCACAAAACTCAGGACCTGAACCCTAAACAATTTGAAAAAAACCGCCGGGCTCACTTGTTGAGGCTCCCAATGGAAGTGCAGGCCTCTTTGAAGTGGAAAGCTCTTGAAGGCTTTCTGGGCTTAGGGTTTCAGGGTTTCAGGGTTTACCTGGACCCTCAAGAACCTACCTTTAGTCGTTTTGGGCACGGCCATGGGTTCAGTGCTCCACGTTTAGGGTTGAGGAGTCAGGATATGACGCTTAAATAGAAACTTCCCAATGTCAAACACGAACACAGAGCCCAGAGCCCCGACAGCGGTGTCTGAGGGCTTACCCGAAGGGTCGAAGTACCAACATAGTAGGTACTTCGTAGCATATGGGCCCCGAATGTACGTACTGCACCGTTACTTGGACCCTTTGGGTATAGGGGGTTTAGACAAAACCTTAAACCCTGAACCCTAAATTTAAACCCTAAACCCTAAACCTTAAAACCCTAAACCCGCAGGGTTTAGAACTGCGGCCCTGGCATCGAGTCCCAGAATATCCGGCGTCGGCATGGAGATGGAGGAGATTTGCCCCATGGCTTTGAAGGATCCTAATAAGAGTTCTATAAGGGGTTCTACAAGGGTACTACAAGGGTTCTATAAGGATTCTATAGGGGTTCTAAAAGGTACTATAAAGGTTCTATAGAGATGCTGTAAGGGCTGTTTTGAGGGATACCCCTGTGAAGAGAACTGAAACTTAGGGAGAAGTTGAAACGACCCGAAGCACTACGTCGAACACCTCTGGGATGGTATATTGCTGAAGTTGCAGCCACAACACTACACCCCGAAACCCTAAACCCCAAACCCTAAGCCCCTAAACCCTAAACCCCAAACCACTAAAGCCCTAAACCCCAAACCCCTAAACCCGAGGTGCTGGAGCGACATGATGTGTTCAAGTCTTCTGGGCTTCTTGCTTCCCGAGGCCTGATTCTAGCGTAAAGGCTTGGAGCCACAAATCGCAGCCATTGGAAATCTGAGCCGCTTAATGCATGTGCTTGTGGTTTCGGGTTTAGGGCGTGGGGAATGGTGTGGTTGGATGCGGTTTTGTGATGCTGGACAGGCAGGAGGTGTGAGTTGTCACTGGCATGGGTCTGTAACCGGCTTGCCTCTTGTGCATGCTGTGTGTTTGGAGAATACTCGACAGCCAGTTCTGGCATGGGCTTGTGCATACTGTTAAAGCCACGGTGCCAGAACGTCAGGATTTGTAAACCCTAAACCCTACACCCTAAACCCCTAAACCCTAAACCCTGCATTCTGTGAGCTTCGTGGTGCCAGGCAGCCAGGGGCAGGTCGTTTGTGTGGTATGTACTTACTATTTGGGTAATTCTCTAAATTAGGGTCCCTCTTTGTACCACTACGGCACCCCAGAAAAAAAGGGCCCAAATCTGGAGAACTAGTCGTATCCTTGCCAGCTTCTCCGGCTGCATTGCTCATGATTCATAACCATCTGCTACTTCCCAGGCTTCGGGCACTGAAGGTCGTGACTATGCCGATCAACAGTAGGACTGTGAGGTTTAGTGCCTAACCCCTCAAAAGTAGGTAAAATAATGGCCCCAAACCTCCAAAAGGCTATTATTCTACATACTTTGGGAGTCCAGGTGCATCCTGTAGGATACTTAGGAAGCGGCTGGGGCTGGGAGTCTCCGTATACCAGGAACAAGCCACGCACCCGGGTTTAGGGCTTTCAGGTTTAGAGTCCAGGTGAGGGCGCAATTGCAGCGTAGTGAGGCCAACCTTACATACTTGAGTTGTGAATGAGTTTGGCAGTTTTGGCATTGCGGGTACTGGGTGCATGCTGTATGAGCTTAGCTCTCTGGAGTCTTGGGGTGCTTGCTTTATGGGTTTATGGCCTAGTTTAGGGCTTTAGGGGGCGAATCCTGTGGATGCTTCGGATGCCCGTTTCTTCGAACGGTTTAGTTTTCTATTTTCTAGGGTCTAGGGGGCTCAGGGTTTGGAGAGAGTTTCGGGTTTAGAATTGGTACTTGATCTCAGATCATGTCCTGCATACTAAACCTTGCATGAAGGCTCTACAAGGCCCTAAGCTTGTCCGTAAAACTTATCCCTCAGCCCAAGTCGTTAGGTTTCTGGGCAGTGGATCCTGAAAGGGCC
The DNA here is from genome assembly GCA_905231915.1 of Symbiodinium necroappetens. Lineage (NCBI taxonomy): Eukaryota > Dinophyceae > Suessiales > Symbiodiniaceae > Symbiodinium > Symbiodinium necroappetens. The sequence continues at coordinate 16,796 of CAJNJA010056375.1, read as the reverse complement.
CGAACCCGAGATCACAGCTGCCCAACCCCTAAACCCTAAACCCTAAACACCTAAACCCTAAACCCTAAGCCTAAAACCCTCAAGCTTCTAGGACAGTGCAGATATCCAGCACTGCCGTCATCCTTGGGTTCGGTGAAGGGTTTGGGGATGAGGCCCGGCCTCAGCTCTGTAGACCTCATCTCCTACTCAAGCCTTGCTTTCTTGGGCTGTGATTTAGGGTTTAGGGTTTAGGGTTAGGGTTTAGGGATAGGGTTTAGGGTTTAGGGCTGTACCCTGAAGCCCAGCTACCCCCCAAAAACTCATGACCCTGGCTTTTCTGCAGCTGAATTGGCAGACGAGTAATTGCAACGGGCCCGCCTGCTGAGTTAGCGAAGATTCCCGCCCGGCTGAGCTAAGGTTTGAGGTTACGAGTTGGCAGTTGCTTGTGCCGTAGGTACCTGGAAGAGGATTGTCGGTTGTAGCGTACCACACATCTTCATAGGGAGTCCTGTAAGGAATGGTATTACTAGTTGTTGGGGTTGGTGAGTCTTCCCCTAAACCCTAAATCCTAAACAATCAATCCTAAACCCTAAACCCTAAATCCTAAACCCCCAAACCCTAAGCCCTAAACCCAATTCCCGCACACCGGCTGGGAATCCAATTGGTGAAAAGGGGGCAGAGCCCGAGGTTCTCGGTAGACTTCGATGCAGAGCATCGGAGACTATGTCAGGATCCCCTTATATAAGGGAATTATTAGGGCTTCAATATAGGGTCAAATATTGCGGGGCCTCAAGTTAAGTTGAAAGAAATAGGGCTTCGGGAGTCTGTTGTTGAAATCGCCGTGTAGGGACTGTAAGGGAGTGCTTCTCCCATTACTTAGAAATGTCAAAATTATACATGCCTCTCCAGAGTTTGTCCAAATGTGCTTTTCGTGTCCATAATAATGGCCAGACTCCAAGCAGCATGAAGTAGCGACTAGATGTTAAAACAGTAGACTGCAATTTGGGACGACTAGCATACTTGGAGTCATGAGGATACTGAGCCAGTTGCCCGAAGAAGGGTCCACAGAACCCAACGGAGGAATGTAGGTGGGGAAAGATGCTGCAAGCCTCCCTAGAATCCCTAGAAGCACTCAGTAGCCTAAACCTTAAACCCTAAACTGGGCCCGTTCAGACTCAGTAGACTAGCATCGGGGCCTTAACGATTAGAATCGTGTTTTCGGCCAGAGTAAAGTACAGTTACAGTAAAGAACCGCAGGGCAAAAAAATCAGGCCCCCATACCAACTTGAATAGTTGGAATAGTTGCTGCAGCCGAAAACGAACCCATGTACTCCACTGAAACACCCGACTGCAGACCTTGAGCTTCGCCGACAAACCGGGGAAGTAAAGCTAAACCCTCAACCCTTACCCATAGGCCCCTAAGTAGTTTCTTTTTTTGGTTTATATTTAGAATCCCATAAGGTAATCCCAAAAAGGAACTACTCAGGGGCCTATGGGTGGAGCCTAGGAGGATCTGGACTGATGGTTTATCTGGCTAAGCATTCGCGAATCGCTGCACCGGTCACGAGAACCCGAGGCGCGCGCCGCGCGCGCGCGCGCGGGTGGCCACGATGCCCAAGCTCCGAATTTGAGGAAGGCACAGTGCATTCCAGTTACGGGTTGGGGTTCGAAGGCCCTAAACGCTCAACCCTCAACCCTTATCCTTTAACCCCAAACCCTAAACCGGAATAACTGCAGGCTTGTAGGGTTTAAGTCCTTAAGTCCTGACAAACCCTTCATGGGGCACCCGGGAACACACGATTACAGGCAGGAAGTAGGCCAGACCCGTTGCTCGAAGTAGATTGGAAAGATTGTAGAAAATCAGTAAAATCATTTGGATTAGTTTAAAACAAATTGCAAAGTTTGTAAATGAACTTTTTAGCATTGTTTTAGACAAATACGGTGTTAGCATTAATACTTTGATCTGGATTACTGGTATTCTTGTCTGTATTACATAGACCAAAACAAAACTGCTGCGATAGAAAACAAGCAATTGGTTCCTGCCGCGATCGGGAACCAATTACCAACAACAGTCAGTTCCCGCCACTGGCGGAAACCAGAAATGTTATTAAATAGCTGAAATTCGATTGTAAAGATTGTAGAGGAACGTTGTAGTGGTGGAGTAAGAAAATTCAGTATTGTTATTGTTAATATATACTTTGACAGCTGGATTACAATCGTTCTGTCTGCATAATTCTTTTCGGGTTCTTCAAGGGCTACTACAAGGGTGTCTTCGGTCTCAAACAGTCGAACTCGATTTGCTTTCAAGCTCTAGCAAGCTGGTAAAGAGTGCGCAATGGGGATGCTGTTGCTAACTATTCTGCCTTCTCCACAAACGCTTCTGCTACCAATCTAAGGAAGAAGGGCAGCACTGATCATTTTTGATTATTGGATGGTGACATAAGGTGTACATCCGAGGAAGACTCTACCAAGAGCCCTATCTATCCGAATCTATCTTGTAAGATGCTCTAGCAGAGCATGTACATCTCTACAACAACCGAAGATCACCTCCAAGCTTCCCGCCACCCTGCGATTTCAACGGACAATTTGGGACTTTCCGAAAATTAGGGTACCTTCCAACTCGCTAGATCTGGCAGTCAGGTCGTGGGGTCGCTAGGGTTTAGGGTTTAGGGTTTAGGGCTTTATGGTCTAGTGTTTAGGGTTTAGGGGAGTCTGTATCCGGCCAACCCAGGGACCTAAACAACAAGCAAGCAGCTTGTGTTGTGAATGCACTTTCTGGCGAGAAACAAAACATCACCCCTATAAGGCATATAGCAAGCATGTAAGTGAGCTCAATTTCGGGCTTGGGGTTGGGGGTCTTGGGTTTTGGGTGACAATTTTGGGTTTGGGTTCAAGTGCTTTGCTTCTGCTCCTCCCCTTTACACACCCAAAGGGTCCTAGGTGCTGTTATGGGGGGATACTTTCCCAAATCATAACAGTACATTCTAGTATAGAAACCCTACATTCTACTCTATAGGTATGCTGGACCCTTTGGGACATGGTAGCCTTCTCCGTGCCGCTGTGCTCTCGGCCGTCTTCCGGCTACCTGTGGCACGCGACACAACATGTAAGGGTATAGGGATTGAACAACATAGGGTTTAGGGCCGGAGTATAGGGAATCATGTAGGGATCAACTGAGGTTGTAGGGGTTTCAGGATTTAGGACTGAGCTGTGGGAATGGTTTAGAATCAGAAAAAAATTAGGTTCTGCACGATGCTGGTGGTCCAGCACATACCTGGATCCTGGATATTGATACTTGTTCTGCTACATTGTTGTAACACACGCACACACATACACACACATGCGCGCACATGCATAAATAGATAAATAAATATAATTATAAATATAAGTATAAATATATATAAATAAATATAAATAGATAAATAAATAAATAAATAGAATAAATAAATACATAATATATATATATATATTAATTACGCGCACACACACACAAAGACACATACGCGCACACACACACACAGCATAAAACACTTCTAGAAGTTAAAAACCCACATGAGGCCCTAATCAAAGCCTGCAACAGGGAACAGATGCACGCCTGGCCGTCCCCATGGCCGGGCCCAAAGCCGTCGGAGCCAGCAGCCGCAGTGCGGGTGGCGTCGGCTGCGCCGGGCATGGGGCCTTTTCCGGAGAGTCCAAAGCCATTTAAAAAAAGAATGTCCCCAAGGCCTTCATGATTAGAGTCGAGTTTGGAGGTATATTATCATAGAATTCTATGGGTAGTTTTCTAAATTAGGGTCCCTTTGTGGGTCTTTTTTATAAGGGTGCCGTACCATATTGGGGACCGAAAAGGGGACCCCAACTTAGGGAACTACCCATATGAAGGACTGCAGGGGCTGCCACTACGAACTGCTCCGACCCTACAGTGTACCTAGACCCTTAAATGTAGTACTTTTTATTGGATGACCTATTTTAGGGTTAGGATCCTATAATAAGAACCTAAGGTAACCAAAAAAAGTACTACATTTAAATTTAAGGGTCTAGGTACTGAATAAGAGTCGCTCGTCTATCGGGGGTCGGGCTCGGGGTTTTCGTTTAGTCTTTGGGAGTCTCCTGCGAGTCTGGCGAAAGTTGAGGCGAAGTCGGGTTTAGGGATTAGGATTTAGGGGCTTAGGGTTTAGGGGTTTGAGGGTTTAGGGTTTAGGATTTAGGGGCTTAGGGTTTAGGGTTTAGGGGCTTAGGGGCTTAGGGTTTAGGGGTTTGAGGGTTGAGGCGTTTAGGGTTTAGGGGTTTAGGGTTTAGGGTTTGGGGGGTTTAGGGTTTAGGGTTTTGGGTTCAGGGTTTAGGGATTTAAGGGTGCAGGGTGGAACTCTTCGTCAGGGCAGGTCTCTGCATTGTGTTGATGGGTCTTGCGGTGGTGCAAACCACAACTCTATCCCCAAAGCCCACAACCCTATCTCTCAATTCAACACCCTTAGTCCAAAACCCTGAACCCTTAAGTGACGGCAAAACTCCAGCCAGGATAAATGTTGGAGCGGAGAGAGGCACTTACTGCTCAGCAACAATTTCACTTTAAACCTTGGGCGACCTGCATTATCATGGCTCTCTGTTAGGTCTTGTAAACGAAAATGTCCTTAAGCACGGTCGTTTTTTTTGGATGTCGAGGTAGGTTAGTTCCTCGGAGGCCCCTTTTTTTTCAACGCATGAAGGACCCTTACCATCAATCTTCTAACCCTAAACCCTAAACCCTAAATTTAAACCGCAAACAGTAGCCCCCCTGTCTCCTCCTTGAATGACGTCCAGCCTCACTCTGGTCCAAGTCTCGTTTCATGTCGCTTTTTTATAGGCCATATGCATCTCAGGCTCCTGCTCCTAAACCCTAAACTCTAAACCCTAACTAAACCCTGAACCCCAACTAAACCCTAAACCCTAAACGGGCGCTTTAGCCCCAAACCTTAGACCCAAATCAACACTCAAAGCCGGGCATCTCCAAAACCAGAACTCCAACGACCTCAAACCTCTGAAGGTTTAGGCTTAGGGTTTATAGGGTTGAGGGTTTATGGTTTAGGGTACTTCAGTATGAAGCCTTGGTCGTAGGACTCCTGAAAAGGGAGGAGTTCGAGAAAGACCTCATTTAAGAACCCTCCGACACCCTTATAAAGATAAAAACAAACAACACTTTCTAAACTTCTAATCTCCGGAACTCTAGGGCTGTAAGGTCTCGTCGGGACCCCTGAACCTTAAACCCAAAAAGCCGAAACCCCAAGCCCTACCCCAACCAAAACCTTATAAACACTAGGCTAAAACACTAAACCCTCAAACACAATTCCCTAAACCCCAAACCCTGAAGCCCTATATCAGGGCTCTACCATCCTGGTTTTTTTTAAGACACCCTTAACCCCTCAAACACAAATCCCTAAACCCCGGCTTTCCGAGCTACGGCTGATGATATAAATCCTGCATTACCCATAATTTAGAGGAAACTACAGGTGGTGAGTTTAGGGTATTTAGGGCTTCTATAAGGCTTCTATAAGGCATATAGACCTTCGATAAGGCTCCTATAACGGTAACTACCCACCTGACATGTCCTGAAAATTACCCACAAGAAAGGCATAGACCATAATTCCCGTTGTCTAGGGTCCTTAGAGGTAATGCAGGACTTATATCATCAGCAGTATCGTATACCCAGACCCTAAACCCTAAACTTCCCTAAACCCTGAACCCTAAACCCCAAAACCTTAAACCCTAAACCTCTAAACCCGTAAACCCTAAAGCCAAAACCTTAAACTCTAAATTCCTAAACCCCGGCTTTCCGAGCTATGGCCTTGCCATTCTGGCAAGGCAGCACCGGGGCCGGTAGCCAGGGCCTCTCCGATCTCAGAAACATTTAAAGGAAACTGCAGGTGGGGAGTTTAGGGTTTAGGGTTTATGTATGTAGGGCTTCTATAAGGCTTCCATTGAGGGATATAGACCTTCGAAAAAGGCTCCTATAAAGGGAACTACCAACCTGAAAATGTCCTAGAAAAGACCGGCGTTTTTGGTCGAAGATGAGGGGGCCTTCATTCATGACTAGTTTAGGGTTTAGGGTTTAGGGGTTTAGGGTTTAGGGTTTAGGGGTTTAGGGTTTAGGGGTGTAGGGTTTAGGGTTTAGGGTTCATCAGGCTCTGCAGGGGCAGCTATTCTGCGCCCACAGGCCGTGTTTCTAATGGCTCAAGGTCAATAAACGGAGAACACCACGGAATAGGATCGTCGCCCGTTACCCAATTTGCCACTTGTCTACACACACCCTCAAAGAGTCGTAACGTGTACCACGACTTGCTAACGTGTCGGTATTCTATCGGCAATCCACGCATGCTCAGGTAGGTACCCAAGTTGTCGCATACCCAATAGTCGGCCAGAGAGAACTGTTCCCTTTTGTCCATCTTGAACATCAGGTTAGCCTGAGGATTTGCATTTTGCTTCTCACGTCCGGAGTTGACGAAGAAGCAAATTGCCTTGTACTCATCGTCCGACAGGCCGCAGTGTGTCGGAAGCAGCTGTCCAAGTTGCGTGTGCAGCAATGACATTTGTGAAGCACTTGCACAGTGACGTAACAACTGGCGCCTTCACCTCTAATCATGCCGCCCTATTAGGGTTTAGGGGTTTGAGGGTTTAGGGATTTNNTTAGGGGTTTAGGGTTTAGACAGGCTTCCTGTCGTTCTTGTTGTGCCAAGCCCAGACTTCGTTCACAAAGTCTTTATGGTATGGTGGGTAATGGAAAAGCTCAGATCCATGGGATTCCAGGGAGCTGGGGGGTTAAGGGATCCGGGGGGATCGGGGGGGGGGGGGGGGGTCGGACGATGGAGTTGAAGGTCTACTTCACACTCCTGGCATTTCAGAATCGACCTCAGGGATGCTACACACAAGTATCTTTTGCCCAAGGCAAGCCCTGCAAGAGGGTCCTTTAAAATCAGAAGGTCTTGTGAAGGTATGGGGTTTAGGGCGCAAGTTTAGGGCTCTGGGTTTATGTGGCAGGCGGGGGGCTAGATTACCTCGGCTCGCCTTCGTCGGTGGAGCGTGCCCGAGTATGTTCAGGGCTTCATGCTCTGTGGCTGTTGGGTAGAACCCTAAGCATATATACCTCTGCAGCATATACCTTTGGCACGAAAGTAGCTATAAGAGGGACTACTTTAATAAGGCATATATATATATACACACTACATGAGTACATGGACGCTTCGGGGCATTGGGCAGGTATGCGCTTAAGAAACCGAGCCCTAAAGCCAAACGCCCATATTCGGCCCATATTCCCAATTCCACAGCCCGAAAAGCGTTGACCCTAAACCCAACCTGGGGATCGAAAATCGAAACTCCAACTGCAAGGTTGTTTCCTATCATGAACAGGTCATAGCCCCCTAAACCCTAAACCCGACTGTTCTTTTTTTTGGTAAGCTTTGGGGCTACAGATAAACCCCTAAGCACCCTAAATTAAAGCCTACTGTTGTTATTGCTGGTCAGCTTTGGGGCTACCGGGAGACCCTAAGCACCCTAGCTTTGGGGCTGCAGGTAAACCCTAAGAACTCTAAGTTCCTAGAGCCTTGCCTGGCTGCAAGAGGTCGC
>CAJNJA010056364.1:167-12980 GCA_905231915.1 Symbiodinium necroappetens | reverse complement strand
GGGGGGGGGGGAGTTTAGGGTTTAGGGTTAAGGGCTTCGAGGGCTCAAAATCTGGGGGCCTTGATGTTACATACATATTACTTCGAAGAGAACTGACAGTTGAGAAAACACATAATGCTAAGACATTATCGTGCTAGAATGAGTGTATTGAAGCTTCTAAAGGATGCTCTAATGCTCGTTACTATGGTTTGAAATGTACCCTAGATTGCCGTAGTATGAAATATAGAGTAGGCTTGCCTTGCTTGTAAAGCTCTAGCAGGATCTTCATGCTTGAGGTCTGTGAGAGGGCCTACTAAAAGCGCAGTCCTCGGGGTAGAGGCTAGGCTCCGAGCCTTGAGGATTTTGCTTGAAAGGTAGATGCCATGGTTGTTGCTTTAGTTTAGGGTTTAGGGTTTAGGGCGGGCTTTGACAGGGTTACCCTAAACTCCAAACCCTAAGCCCTGGTGGATGGTGGTGCTTCGAGGTCGTAGGTTGGAGCTATGATAGGGTTACTTACTACCAAGCAGGATATTCCAGGGTCAAGGGATTGGGCTTCGAAGGGTCTCGCAAGGTTTTATGGGGGTTTGCTGTAGGGGCCTGGCTGACTAGAGCAGGGATTGGTGGGGGTGCCCAAAAAACTCTGATTATGTAGAGACTGACGGGGGATACTCTTACTAACCATCCAAACCTCGATTTCGGTCAAAGCTCACCTCTTTCACAGGTTTGGAAGATATTATATTTTATGATATTATATCATATTATATTATATTATATTATGAGGGTTTGAATAGGGTTTAGGAGCGAGCTGGAGGCTTTTGGATGGTTGAGGGCTGGGTTTCTTGGTTCTGAGGTTTGCGGGATCTAGGACTATAAGCCCCTTTACCGGGATTAGGCGTTGCGCCACTTCGTCAGCCCAGGTTTTGGTGACCCAAAGGCTCCATGTACCCATATAGTATATACTTAGACCCTAAAGTACCTATATAGGAACCCATTTAAGGCCTAAGTATATACCACATGGGTACATGGAGCCTTTGGGTGAGAGCTCAGGAGAGGGAAGCGAGTTCAGCCAAGCCGCTGATGAAATCACGCGCATGTGCGCATTACACGTGGATGTACATGTGGGTAGTTCTCTAAATTAGGGTCCCTTTTGGGTCCCCAGTATAGTACGGCACCCTTAGAAAGAAGGCCCTAAATCGGACCCTAATTCTGAGAACTACCCATGTCGGTTCAGCGTTGCTGAACTCACCCGGCACAGCTTCCCTTGCTTTGTACTAACTTGGAAAGGCACTTGTAGATAGACGCACACCTCCATCCACTGGCACAGAGCTCAAGGACCGGACGAACAAACGAACAATGGTCGTCTCCGCAATTGAGTCTCTAAACCTTGATCCCGCACCCGCAACGAGCCCTAATGGCTAGTAAACCCCGACATTTGACCTCACAATACTAAAACCTACATCCTAAATCCTGAACCTACAAAAACCTCAAACCCTAAACCCTAAACCCCTAAACCCCTAAACCCCTAAACCCTCAACCCTAAACCCCTAAACCCTAAACCCCTACACCCGGAGCCTCAAAGCCTGAACTGCAAAGCTAGGGATCCACCACGACGACGCCTTCAGGATTCCATCGCAGAACTCTTCGACGCCTGGGAGGGTTTAGGGTTTAGGGGTTTAGGGGTTTAGGGGTTTAGGGGTTTAGGGTTTAGGGTTTAGGGTTTCGGGTTTAGGGTTTAGGGTTTAGGGTTTAGTCCACTTGCTTTTGCTCTTTTGGGGAGTGGAGTTCGGGGTTTGGGTTGAGGATATGGTTACTACTTGAGGTTAATAGTTTAGGGCGTGTGGCTCATTCTAGTTCTGCTTTATGTGCCCAGGGTGTGTGTGCTGGTTTTTAAGCATTCGATGTTTCCCGCGCCGGAGCGTGGGCTTGAGAGTTTGGAGAATCATGGACTACCCAAAGGGTCCATGATACCATGTATGATCTACATTGGCGCTAAAGTACCCATGTACAGGCAGTATCCCTTTGAACGCCCAACTAAGTCTAGACTTTTGTCGATGTAGGCACATGGATCCCTACTTCTAGGAAGAATAAGAACACACTGCAATTTCCGAAGCTCGGAGCCCTACAATCTGAAACTTAAAACCCGGCTCCGCCCCCGCACCAGGAGTGGGTTGATGCCGCTCGAAGCCGTAAGAAGAACATGGGAAAGATCAAGGTCGAACGTGTTGAGCTTGAAAACCTGCCGTACGAGAGAAATATTCTGGCAGAACGACAAGGGAGCTCAGCATATGTGCAGCAACAACAACAACAACGACAACCGTAAACCATGATATTATCGCATAGCAACAACACAATACAAATCAAAATAATGGTAAAATAATTATAGTAGTAGTAGTAGTAGTAGTAGTAGTAGTCGTAGTAGTAGTAGTAGTAGTCGTAGTCGTCGTCGTCGTCGTAGTAGTAGTAGTAGGAGGAGAAACAGTAATAGTAATAGTAATAGTAGTAGCAGTAGTAGTGGTGGTAGTGGTGGTGGTAGTAGTAGTAGTAGTAGCAGTAGCAGTAGCAGTAGCAGTAGCAGAGCAGCAGTAGTAGTGGCAGCAGTCGTCGTCGAAGCCGTCCTCGTCGCCGTAGCCGTAGTAGTCGCCGTCGTCGTAAAAGTACAGTGTGCCGGCAATTTAGAACAATTAAACAATCTTGCAATCTTGCCCCAGTTGAGGGAGTGGGCAAAATTGCCAGCAATCTTTCAGTCCTGGTCTTCTGCTGCATTTCTCATGCATGGCTCTTGCGAAGTTGCGATGGCACCCGCTTTTGCACAGTCTCGCGTACCACGTGCGCATGTATACAACACCAAATGACTTGACCTCGGCTTTAGAACACCTTGACCACAGTGCTAGCTCACTGTCAGGTATGCAGGCAAATCCGATTTCTCCCAGCGTTTTATGCTTCTGGTGCTCGGGTTCAGGGAGGGATGGCTTGGGACAGCTACCTAGACCGGCAAGCCAGTAAGTTATTCCAACAGGTAGTTTTAACTTTTAACAACCTCACGGCGCGGTGGCCTGCCGTCGCTCCCATGGAGTTAAGCCGAGACATCCTGCCAGCAGTGAATGGCACATCCAGACCCCACCACCGGATATTCCATCATTCTTCCTGGCCACCATGTTCTCCAGGCAGAATCCTAGCATCCTTGAACACTGTCGTGGATTGATCCATGCAGTGCTTGCGCCTCATACTTGCAACTGCTCCGTGCCAGATTTATGAAGTGTTTGCATGACAGGGAACTGACATCTGTGCCACTCGTGCCCATCATCTCCACACGTTGTAAGCTTTGGTCGCAGCCCACATGCATGTATCATCACACGTAGCGGCTGCATTCAAACCTGCAGCGCATTTCTTGCGAGGACATCCCTAATCCTTTTCTCTGGTGAGTGATCTGGATTGTCTTGAAAGTTGCTGGAGCTGTGGCAGAGCAAGTTCGGATGGCTCTGCGCAAGCTCGCTAAAGGCGCATCGAGGGCTGGCAAGACCACGATTTGCCTCTTCGCAGTAGTCGAAACCGAGCACCCCCCCGACAAAGCCCCAGGAGGCAGGCCCGCCATGGTACACCCGGAAGACACTGGCGCGCACACACACACACACACAGAAATGCGGCAAAGCCTCCAAACCATGGTGTGCCGATACTCTTGATTCAGGTTTATTCAGTGTTTATTCATTGCAGCCGACTCCCGAAACAACAAAGCACCTGCGCAGGAAAGGGACACTTCACTTGCAAAACCGACACAAAAGGCTTTCCAAGTAAACCATTCGGGCGACCCCACAGGGCTCCGGTTGATTTGCGTGACGCATTTTGGTGAAACTCTCATTCGCCTCCAACAGGAGGCATCCTAAACCGTAACACTACACTGCAAAATGTCCCAAAAGCATCTGCTGCCTGGCATTTCCCAGGGAGTTAGTCTTCGATGCCTGGCTCGCGGGGCTGTCTAAGTCTGCAGGCTTTTTCCCACCATGCCACATCTAGGCACTCAGTTCACCAAGCTCCATACACTCAAGTCTTGCAGAGCAGGCCTTCCTCTCCGACACATCGCTCAGAGCGCTGGCTTTGGAGCTTTGGCGCACATCCTCGGAGCACTGGAGCGCAATGATGGCTCTATCTCTGCGAAAGAATGAAAGACGGTTGGCAGGCTTGAGCACTTCCATGCTCAAGGCGCATACGGCTATAAAGTCCGGCATAACCACAAAACATCACCGCGGCAAATGCGATAAGCGAATTGGTGTAGCATCATAGACACGTCCCCCTCATTGAAGGCACGGTCCGTCGATGCACAATCACGGCAGCTCTCCGTTCTTTCTTGTGAGCTTTGCTGTGCCGATGGCTCTCACCATGCCTAAACACTGCCGATCAGAGTAGTTTGCACTTCGTGCTTCCTGACAGGAAAAAGCGAGATGTCGGGACTAAGAACAACTATGACGGGCCGTAATCATGATGGCCATGTCAGTAACTGCCACGAATGTGACTTTGACGAAGCGTGATACACGCGATGATAACTATGCTGCTGCTGATGATGGTTTTCCTGGTGGTGGTGGGGGTGGCGGTGGCAGTGGTGGTAGTGACCTTGGTGGTGCTGGTCGCGACAGCGATGGAGACCACTGCAGCCTGGCAGTAGCGTTGTTGTTGCTATGCTTGCTGTTGTTGCAAGCAGCCCTGCTGGTACTTGCAGTGGCTGCGCTTAGATAGATACCAGTAACGAACAGATCGATGAAGCACTGAGGAGACAACGGACTCTTGAGCGGCGTTGGCTTTGTCAACCTGGCTTTCCCCCCGACACACCGGGATTTCGGGCTTCAGCACCCTGAGTGTTTGACCTGAGTGATCGGAAATCAACATTGACAATCCGACTGCTTAGGCTCTTGCTTTCATAAGCCAGAAAGTTGTAAAATCACTGTGCTCTTGCCTTGAAGGTGGAGGGAATTCAGCACGAATCATTCCTCGTCCATGTTCCGACTTTTCGGCATTCACTGTATACCCTGGGTTCAGACCGCACGATCGGGAACCCAACAACCAGCTAAGCTCACGAGAAAGCAAACAGCAGACCGGTGGTGGAAAGTTGGGGATGCTAACCACTGGCTAGGAAGCACCGGTAATCATAAGGCAATGAAGATATCACTGCGGAGCCATCACCTGTCACACTCAGAATCCGTATCCACATGAAAACAACTTCCAGCACACGTCGCCCGACTGTCTCGCCAGCCTCGTACAACGATTCCTGGGCTCGCGTGTCTTTGCACTCCGTGAACTCAAGGTGCGATGTGCACGGGACAGGTCGGGTCATACGTCGGAGTTGGAGTCCACTAGCAGCGCGAAGTCAATCTTCACACAAATTACAATCCCCCAGAACACATCCCTGATGTCGTCTTCTGTTCAGCCTGCAGGTCTCAGGCATGTAAGTGTAAAGACACAGGGGCTTGCTGCTTCAAGGGCTTAGGATGTTGGTCAACATTCCTTGATTGTTGCTGCAGTGCCTGCCGCTCTGTGGAGCTGGCAAGTCCATCACTGCATGTTGCCAGTGGTTCCTTCTTTACTTCGCATTCTACGTACATGCATCGCTTCCTAGCGCAACTCATGATCCCCTAGCTGTAATGGAAAACTGGAGCCGTGAAATTGACGCACGCCGCTTGCTGTCTCCTGACCTTACAAGTTTCCTGACCGAGACTGATGTGTAAACTGCCTCCACCCGGCTGCATGCACCACATGGAAGAAGCCGGGATTCTACTGCGATGACCTCGACCGTCTCTCCGACCGTGGCTTTCGGTGCTAACTTTGCCTCCTTTCGCCAGATTTTTGGGAAGTGTTGCCACGTTTTATGGGCTGCACATCTCTGCGCTCACGTCGACGGTCACGTGCTAACTCGACTTGACGCAGAAATGAGCCAACTGCAATAGCTATCAGCTATCTCCAATCTCAGGTTTGCTTCATGTTATGCACAGTTGGCTTGCTCTCAGTCTCGCTAGCAACTAGGTGAAAAGAAAATTTACTGCAACTGCAAACAAGCTATATAACTCTCACAGCGCCGGATAGGTAGACAAAGCGTGGTTAAGTAGATGTAAGTAGAGCTCTGCTTTCGGAGTACAGCAGGAGGAATCGTTACGGCCATGATCCTACTCAGCATGGCAGTTAGGGAAAGCAAGGGCGGCTTTTCGAGGAATTACGACGAACATTAGATGGCGAATTGCCACACCAACTCTATACCTGGCTGGAGTGCAAACGGCTCAGGACATAGATCCGCTCAACTCACTCTTGAATGCTTCCCAGACAAGAAAGCCAGAGACGAGTCTCTACTCTGGGGTGAAAGCTCAGATATTGTCAGGAAAAAACCATGTAATTGGTGAGTTTCGCTTCTGCCCCTCCGCTGCATCCTGCCTTGAGCTTTTGCATGCCAAGACGGCGAGCCTGCACCTCCTCGCAAGCACGAGGAAGACTGTGCGTTCTAAGATGTTCTAAATCTACGGAATTATGTACAGGAGAAACCACGTACCTGGCGAGAGCTGCAGAATATCTTTTGAGTCTCATCGTGGTAAATGCACGCCAAGGGGCAGCGTTTCCGAATTCTTAGCTTCTTGACTCATTGAGGAAGCCACTACACAAAGCTGGCGTTCTGGTCGCTAGTCCCTGACCAACCGTCGGATGACCCCGGTTGCTCTCAGAAAGTGGACTGCTGGTATATACTGTTTTGATTGCAAGCTCAACATCTTGCCCATGTTTCCCACTCTCGTCTGAGTCAAATCTTGCACAGGGGCAAAAGCCCATGTCTGCTTGACGTATGTGTTCCCATGACAAGGGTATGTTCCTTATGGTTGAGGTGCAACAACTGCCTTCTGTTAGTTGAACTGGGCTTGTCTTTGGTGGGTTCCGGCATGCTGAAGGCGGAGAACCAGCCGGTATTGGTCGCATTGAGTAGGTCGATAGACCGATGGGATGATAGATCCATAGGTCGATAGGTTGATAGAGCGATGGGTAAATCCGTAGCTACAGTAGATAGATAGATAGCTAGATAGATAGACAAACAGACAAAAGGAGACATAGGTAGATTGACCGAAAAAAGAGAGAAAGGGTTTCTGTACGAACCATGGCCTAATAACGTTTTATTCGCCACCTCGGCCGTGACTTCGGACCACTGCTTCGCCAGGACAGCAGAGAGCTTTCCTGCCATCAATGTCCATTGGAGAGGTAGAGCTGTATGTACGGTCCTAACTGAGGCATGAACATGTCAACACGCAGAACTACAAACTTAAAACATGAAACATGTTTCCACGAACGCACACACACACACACACCCGCGCGCACGCACACACCTGCACGTGTACGAATGCATGGATGACTCATGTACGCGGAAGGTCATGCGGCCGGCAGCCGGTCAAGGCTGCTTAACTATTAACTCGCAGAAATATTCTGGGAGGTCGAGTTTAGGTCCGCAGGCTACGACAGAAAGCATTAGCTCAGCGGATGGACCGCAACGTAGAGACCCACTCATTCAGTGGCTCAGTGGGGTCACCGCGCCCTGCACGCCCATGAGCAGCCTATGTCGACTGTCATCTGTGGCGGCGCCGGCGCCACTGGCTTTTCCACCTTGTCAGGCTGTGGATGCAGCTAAACGACTCTGTCGCTGGCACGACGATTGCAGTCTTAAGAGCGATCATCATGCTTTTCTCTGTCTTGTTTGGCTTTCAGCTTCAACGGTAGATTGCCAAAGCTTGAAAAAGCTTGATGTTTGGCCTGCAGTATAACACTTGTGCCTCTGGCCCTTTCCGGCCAGGCCTAGCCCTCCTTCCTTCCCTGAAGGCCGTGCTATGGCAGGCCTGCATCATACGTGCGACTTACTTTCACACGCGAGGGGCTCTTGATCCTGAAGCTGGCCTGAACTGGCTCGCTGGAAGGCGGCGCTTCATGCAACAAGGACCTGGCTTCGAAAGATAAAGCAGCCAGATGCACCGCGTCCACAGATTTGACTTGGACATCCATTAAGTGAGTCCTCAGTGTGCTTGGTATCCCAGAATGATACATGCTGCAAGCCTGCCTTGCAACGGAAGAGGTGCAGATACGTACGCTCTTGAAAGACGGAGTTGCGTGGACAGTGGGGGCTTACACACATCAGGTTCACATACATCACCTTATCCATTGTAGTCGGTCCGGAGCAATACGCTTATACAGCTTCTGTAAGCGAGCATCGAGGCCCTGACCACTCACCTCTATATGTATTTCTGACAGGATGAGGAGATGACGCATCTCGGATCCAGCAGTCCTGACCTCCTCCGATGCTCAGTGCCAATGTTCTCCAGCAGCGACAGATCGACCATCTTGCGGGCAACCACGTCCAGTTCCTGACTCGAAGATAGCCATGAGAATAGGTTGAACAGCCTGCCGCTTTGATTGATGCAATACGAGTTCCGTTAGTCAGAGCTCTGGGAAAAGCAATCATTTATCAGAGTATAAATGACTGTTACAATGTCGTCTGGGAAGGGCAAGTGCGGCGCTCCCTCTGCATGAAACCAATTGCTCGGCTCCTCACCTTTCAGAAACCAATCGAGAGTTCCCCCCGTGATGCAAACCTCTGTGGCTCTACAACCATGACAAATCCAACAATCTCTTGCCTGAAAATCTTGACGGTCTACACGTCGAGGAATCAAAGTCGAACGGTCGGCAGTTGAGAAGAGGGGCACTGTGCTTCCGGCGCCGTACCGTGGTGCGGTCTCGCTTGCGTCGCTGGGGGGAGCCGAAGCCACCTGAGTGGAGATCAATCAGTATGCACACATGGGTGTCCAGATTCAGTCTGCAGGCGAAACACTGACTCAGCACGCATCCACAGACAACACACACACACACACACAGACACACACAGACACACACAGACACACACGCACACTGCGACGACAAGAAGTCACCGTGACAAGCCAGGAGTCGCAGGAGCCGCTGCGGCTTGGCCTGCAGCATTATCTAAATTGTCAGTACAGTCCAAAAGGCTCGTCCTTCTCAACGACCCTACTGCCACCATCACAGAGTTAAAGTTTCAGTTCAATAAGAGCAGCCCGAGTCGTCCCAAGAGAGTTCATCTGCAAACGACACCCAATGACTCTTTGAAATGGCCGCATGGTTGACAAGTGTCATTGACCCATTCGCAGAACGAACTCTACCTCGCGAGTGCAGACAGGATTCTGCGCCAAGTGAAAAGGTATGGCAACATTGCCTCCCTAATTACATGAGTGTTTGTATCTGTCTATCTACACCCCTAAAACTCACCTCTCTTTCTTTCAACGGGGATTAGGGATCGCGATACCACCCGCCCGTCCCACCTGCTCCCGTCTCTTTGCCTCACTGTCTCTGTATCTACATAACCGCCCTAGAGCACCTCCATAAATAGGAGGTATGAGACACATGCAGACACACACAAAGACGCGAGCACTTAGAGGATAAACTTAAATGCTCCTACCAGTTACAACTCCCAGACCGCCGTGTGCAGAGCCGTGTGCCTTTGCTTTGTCCTGGCTGGAGATGCTCTCTGTCGAGGCATCTGTCGACAACGAGTGCGTCATATCACCAGATCGATGCCCTCACGGGATGGGATTGAAGGTATTCATTTTTGGGACATTCTGGGACTTCGGGGTGTGCAGTAGCATGGCCCACAAGTTCCTTCCATGCCCGGCTAAGAGGCAGCCCTTCACAGTCTAGAGTTCTAGGTTTAGATTTGAAATCACATGTAGACTCCATGCCAGCAAGCTATGCGAGCCTCTTGTTGGAGTGTTTGTGTGTTGGTAGAAACGTTCAATGGGTAGGCTTCCGACCAAGACCGAGACTTCCGATACACCAGCAAGCAAGTCTGGAGCTGCACTTGAGCACACCAATGCGCGTACACTTGACCAGTGCTGATGTGCCTGCAAGATTCTCTTTTTGGCTTCAACAGTCAGTCATTGCTGAAAGCCACGGTTAAAACCGTCGCAGCGCTGCTCACGCTTGGAGCGAAAGCTATCTGAAGCTTCAGACGGAGACTACGAGCATTGTGTAGCACGTCCCAAGAGTCCCGCCAAGCCCAAGCTTCTTGTCAGCAAAACCTTACATCATAATGCCATGGCTCTTTAAAACTGGTTCCGCGCCACTATTCGATTTGTGAACAAGCCTCGGCCTGTAGCTAGCAAGTGATCACCTTGAAATCGGCTAAAACCATACAACGAGTCTGCCGGGCCTTTTGTCCCGGTGGGCTCTTTACCGGGAATCCTTAGCTGTTCTTGGATTCTTTTGCAAGGGCCTGGAATGCCGAGATGCCAGCAATACTGAGGCTACTACACCATCCTCGATTTTTTGCAATGAAATACACAGATACATAAACAAATGGATATGTGCACACATGAGTCAAATTCAAGCAGGCAATCGAATGGATACAGGGGCAACGATAGACAGCAGAAGAGAGAGGGAGAGAGCAACTCACCTCTGTCTAGAATATGATGGGCACGGCATCTTCGAAAAAGGAAACGAAACGAAACCAAGGTTTGCTGTCAAGTTGACTACTGGTTTGGTATTTCCAAAACCTATGGAATCACAGAGCATCAATACGCTGGGACTCCCACCTGGAGTGAGGAGGAGGTCTTCTATCCATGCACGCACAAGGGTGGATCTTTCTGGACCGCGGAAGTCTGAAGCAGCTGGTGCTGCCTATATGTGATTCAACATTCTTAAGCGACATTGGGCATGTAGATGATGCAAGTCAAGACTACAGGCGAGCTTCAACATGTTTGAGGTTGCCAGGACTCAAATGTGCCTTTCCGGAAGATTGGCTCCTGGCCACCCACCACAGTGAGATCTTCATCGGACGTGGACGACAATCGATGGCACGACGCAAGAACTTACGCAATATGTTGGCTCGGGTTCTGTCTGTATTTGTGGCTTAGGCACGGAAAAATTCAAGATGCATTCCTCCCTTACATTGATCCGGCGAAGGCTCTCGAAGACCAGCGTTTGCATCGACAAGGCAGGCCTGCAATCTTTCCCGGCAGCAGGGTGCTAAGATTGCACGCGCAATAGCTATCTACCTGTCTATCTGTCTGTCTGTCTGGCCATCGGTCTCCCTATCTATCTAGCTACCTGTCCATCTGTCTATCTAGCTAGTTATTTTGCCATCTATCTACGATCTACCTATCTATCTACCCCTCCGTCTAATCTAATCTAGTCTAGTCTAATTCAACCTATCTATCTATCTATCTATCTACCTATATACCGATATAATTATGCAACTTAAGCATCTATGCTTATGTGTCTGTCTATCTGTCTATCTGACTAGCTATCTATCTATCTATCTATCTATCTAGCTATCTAGCTATCCAACGAATTACCTGTGTGTGTGTGTGTGATTGATTCTGTGTCTGCATGTATGTATATATCCGCATGTAAGCGTGTCTGTATGTATGTGTGGATGCATGTTTGCAAGTACCCGTGCATGCTCGTGTGCAAGCATGGGCAAATGCAAGGATGCATGCATGCAAGCATGTATGTACGCGATGGAAACACAGAAAGATAGATACTGAGATAGAAACATATCTTGTAGCTACACAGGTAGGTAGGCAGATAGATAGAAAGGTAGGTAGATAATAGATAGTTAGTTACATAGATACATAGACACAAACATTAAGACATAGATAGGTACATAGATAGATACACCGATAGATAGTCGGGCAGTTAGGTAGTTGGACCATCTGAATGCTCTCATGTGCGTTCGTGACGAGATACGGTTGTCGCTTTGCTGGCCGCGACGTGATGGCGTAGATCTCCTGGGGAAGCAGGCGTCATCTGCACTGGAAGCCGCCGAGGAGTGAAGAACCCCTCACTGGGCATCTGTCAATGCGTGGCATCTTTAGCAAGAGGCTTTGTTGACGACTTCTTATGTCTGTCAAAATCGAGGACAACAGACCGTCATGGAGCTTGCCTGAAAACCCAAGTTAAACTACTTGCCAATCTTGCCAACATGATTTATGTTCCCTGACAAAACCTCATACCCGAATAGCGCAAGACCGCACAGCATGTACACCCTGTATCAGGACGACAGTGACGACCAACACAGCGAAGACGACCACGAACCACGAACACCAGGATGACCGTGACGATCACCAGTGCAACGACCACAAAGACCACTAGGATCACCACAACACAACCAGGACGCCACAACGACCGCCACGGCAGCGCCCGGACCACCACGACGCCCATGACAGCCACGATCACCAGTACCACTGCCCCGATGATCACCAGGGCCACCACCACCACCACCAGCACCAGGGGACCATGAAGCTGGAGGCAGGATGGAAGGCACTATCCCAACAGGTACCATCCCAACAAGCCATAGAGTGGCCAGCAGGATTGGAAGCATTGTAAGCATTTTTCGCATAAGGACTTCAGCTCAAAACGTGCACCACAGAGGAAGCCACAGAGCCGCCGTACAATTGCAATTCACTCCGAATGTAAGAATCCCACAGTACTGGCCTAGTTTCAGCATTTTCGGAGGCTCCATGTCGGCTTGCTAGACTTGGAGAAAGCAATCGCTGTGGCCAGTTTCGGCGTTTGAGTAAGTATCTACTCCATAATCATTCACATTCATATCTATCTATCTATCTATCTATCTAGCTATCTATCTGTATATGTACACATACACATAGACACACACACACACATATCATATTATATCATATCATATCAAATCATATGATATCATATCATATCATGTCATATCATATCATATCATATCATATATATACATATACACATATACATATATATATGTATACATATATGCATATATATGTATAT
>CAJNJA010056363.1:1955-54080 GCA_905231915.1 Symbiodinium necroappetens | reverse complement strand
ACCCACGCACGCACCCACGCACGCACCCACACGCACACACACACACACAGGCACACACAGGCACACACAGACACACACAGACACACACACACACACACACGTGGGCTCGCGCAGAACAAAAATGAAGCTCTGTTTTGCTTCCATCTCGCTTGTTACAGTTTGTCTTGTGCCCGAACTGTCAGATACCTCTCCGGAGGTTGGATGCATCCTAATCCTCTTGTCAGACGACTGTCACAGCAAAAGACACTGTTGGATTTCGCCGGGTGTCCGCTGGAAGATCTCCTTTCGTTGCCAGTCGCAATGTTTGAACTGCTATGTTGCGATGTAAGCAAAAACAGCTTTCAAAATAACATTCTGCCCAAAAGCCATCGACAGCCATCATTGATGTCAATGTGGGCAGAACTCGATGATGTTGACCAGTGCCTGAAAAGTTGAGCCTGATCCGCAAGGACTGGCACGCAGCAGCCACGGAGGAGACTTGACCTTGCGTCCGCTCTGGCCCCTCTTCGATCGGCCATTCGTGCCATGCGAGGCTGGCAACGCCATACTGGCGGTGAATCCTGAGATTCTGATTGCCGTGGTGCGGTTCTTAGTTTCTTTGCTTTTTGTTGCCGGGATGTGTAGATGCTGCAGAGACTATGGCTAAGGGCGGGATCAATTACGGCAAGGATCTCTCTGGTGTTTACAGGCGCATCAGTGAGAGCAGAGGCCAGACTCTGCGTTTTGTCCGGAGCTGTTGGGGACGAAATCGAGGCTGCCCGTGAAGCTCGACAAGCCCAACAAGCTTGCCATGAGCTGAATGCGGGCAAGCCAAAGGCTAGTTTCTATGCTGCCAGATGAGGTGTACACTGCCCACAGCTACTCATGGTCCTACCCATGGTTGGCAGATCGCTACCAGGCGCACATTCGAGAGCATGATCCCTCGTATGCGTTGGCTTCCCTCGCCCTTTCTTCCTGTCTTCTGCTCGTAGGCCTTACATGGGCAGCTGGGCAAGGACTGGGGATTCATCGTCGAGGAACACAGGCCCGATGCTTCAGAAACAAGTTGCTCCATGTGGCACTTTGCATGTGGGAGGCCATTCACTGCGCCAGTCTGGGTCAGTGAATTTGGCACTTTCAGCGACTGCCACAAGGCTTTCGATGGCTTTAAGCTTCCTTCTGCAGCATCACATTCTTCTTCTGATCTCTGTCGCCACATGGCCTCTGCATAGGACTCGTGCGCCAACTGGTGGCCGGACTTCCTCCAGTACTTGCTCCAGGCACAGAGCAAGTTCAACTGCAGGGCAGCACAGAGCAGCAGTGCACCAGCAACGAAACATCGCAGGGCGACTTCGATTGGGCTGTCTGGCATGGAGATGGCACCTGGAGCCGAGATGATCTACACCCTTTTCATGGCCCGACGAGTGCGCCGAAGACTTCCAGATTCTTGGTTAGGAACGGCTAGAGTCGTGTTGTTCAGACTATGGCGTGCTGGCTGCCGACTGGCAAACTCCAGCAGCCAGCGGCGAACTCCTTGCTGCGCTCCAAACCGTTCAGGCGGTGTCATGGCAGTGACAGCACTGGCAGCCGCTGAAGCCTTCGTTTGATGCAGGCTCCATGGAGTGGCCCAGGCAGGAAAGTCTCCTCGAATGGCCCCCGGCCCCCCTGCGAGCACACGTTTTCGAGGTGTAAGGTCTTCCGCACAGCGGTGCAATGCGCACTGTGCAGACTCCTGGGACTCAGGCGCACGCTTTGCGAGCGCATCATGCTGTGAACGTCAGGTGTGAGCACAAGATCTTGGAAGGCTGGAGCAATGGGCGAGCGAACGCTGCCGCATGCGCCCCGTGTCTTCGGAACAGGCTCAGCTTGCGAAGCGATTACTTAGCTGAGCTGCTTTGAGCACAACAGCGAAATGCGAGAGGCCTTGCCGAGGCAACCTGTCGGTTGAGGCAAGGCTGTCTTTGGTTCCCGACCATGGCCTTTCGTGTTCAACCGAGGATTGGTGCAACAACGGGTGGGCGAAGGTGAGCTGTAGCTGGACGCATGAAGCTCAGAAAGGATTGACTGCAGAAGTGGAGCATGTACAAGGCAGTGAAAGTATGGGTGGCATGATGGGGAAAGTCACGCGCTTGTCAGTCTTCGAGAGGACTGCTGGAAGGGTTCTTCTGGGCCTGAACACATACCACACAGAGGGGGCAAAAGCTCCCGAAACAGGGATTAGGTTCAGACTGTTCCGGTGGAATTCCGGGTTCCAGTCCTGGACATGTACATCGCCAAAGCCGCAAACAAGTTAATTCAAGCAGGCGTCGAGCAAACACGCCGTGCGAGCTATTGATGCCAAGAAGACCCAGGAGCATAGCACGAGCAGTCTCATCAGCATTTGCACCCCACCGATATCTAGGAATCTGGCACTTGTCCACATTCGTCCCAGCATGACATGACATGAAAGCATCTTGGAGCCTCGTTCGCCCCGCGGTTACGACTGCCAGCTGAATGCAGACTGTCCGAGGAAACCCAGTGCTTACTATTGATTACTCGGACGAGCGGGCCCAACGGATCCACAAGTAGCGGTTGCCAAACACGCATCCCCGTTCGTGAGGTTGACAGATACTTATCATCGGCGTTTCCCAGTGTTTTCGGCACATGTTTCCCACAGCAGGAGATCACCACAGCAGAACCTAGTTTAATTTTCCATGCGAGTAGGCATCTCCACCCACGGCCCAGAGCACATTGGTTGTCCATGTCCTTGCACCCCGTGTTCAACCTGTTCCTCAGGGCTTTCATTGGAGCCACTATATCTGAGGAGTGGGTGTGTGTGTGTGTGTGCATTCGCCCAGCAGCAATGTCTGAACTGAGACGAGACCACCATGACCCATGCGGATGATGTTCGTAGAATGGCTAGAATGGCTGTTCTCGATTTGGCTCGATTTTGTGTCGAGGTGCTGTCGCGCAGGGCTGCTGGAGCCACAGACGTGCGAAGAGTCTCGCTGTCAAAGCGCTGCCTGCGCACTTTACTTTGCTTGCGTCGGACACGGTGCTGCTGACACGAAAGACACGGCTGTTTCCACAGTCGCTAGCCAGGTCGCTACTCAGATAAATATGATCCGTCGTGGTCGCTTGGCACACTGTATTCTTTCTGCATAGACATCCGTGCCAAGAAGCCTGAAGCCCAATTACTTGAGGCCATCTGGTCTTGTGAACACCAGCGCCTGCGTCCTCCTCGGAGGTTGTTAGCATGCCTTCTTCCACATTGCGAAGTATGGCGACAGCATGGCCACAGCGTGATTCCTGAGGTCTGATCTGCTTGCAGGAGGAGCAGTGCCGCGGATTCAGAAGCCGATCCAGCTGGTGCAGCAGCCCCTGGGCGGCGACGCACTGTCAGCTCTGCACTTGGAGGTGCCAGCACTGGGCAACTTACAGGCTGCGAACCTCAGCTGATGACTGCTGAGGTTGACATGCTGCACGGCTGGCTTCGTTTCTCCTTCCAAGAAGTCGGCCTCTCTCTTCCTGCAGTAGTCAGTAGAAATAGCTGGGCGTGACGACTGTGATCCGCAAGCGCCATGAACTACTGTGAAAGCAAGGGCAAGCTCCGCAGCGTCAAAATGTTGTCCAACCCGGCTGTCAATTGAGCACCTTAAATGCTCTGGATAATGCATGGTTCCTTGGTCTACGAATGACCTCCTTCTGCACTGAGCTGTGGACTTTTGCGGTGAGCTGTGCATCGATCGGCCGTGCATGGTACTGGCGCAGGCACAAAGAAGAAATATCGCCCACGACGTGCTCACAAGTGTAAGTCCATTGTCATGTGCTCAACTGTCAACAACAAAAGCCTGGGACGTCAGCTTGTGGAGTCCTTTCAGGAATGCATGCTTTGCGTCACTCGCAAACGGCTGCTGCATGGCTACAGCATGCTACAGCTTTGTCAGCCCATGCTCGGTAGTTTTGGGGTACTTAGCATTTGTCGTCGTCAGCTGCATTTTCTCCATCTTTGTCCCGTGAGCCTGTGCAATGAAACGTCTTCTTTGGTCATGGCTAGCTTGGCCATCAGATGCCTGGACTCCAACACAGGTTTCTCTCGCAGCAGGGAGCTCTGCAGACAGTACTGTTCTAATAACATGGCTCACGGATGACGACCGAGACGACTTGGCCTCCTGTTCACAAGTCGCTGTGGCCGAAGTCCGAGGTCCCATTGATTCGGCTCAGCCATCTGTTCACAGCCTTCAGGTCGTTGGGACGTGCTCGCGCTATTCTTTGGGTTCAGCTCCTGGCCTCTTTGGGAACTACACATCTGGACGGATCCACCGTGTGCAAGTCAACGGACTTGTTGCAGGTAGCAAGTACGCCTACACTTTGCACGGTGATCTCCCCGCCACTGCACGCAGCTTCAAAACTCTGCCGGCATCCGGCAAGCCCAACTCGCCGTCAGACCCACGATTTCCCTTCGTTGTCGGTGTGATCGGCGACTTGGGCCAGACTGCTGATTCAGAGGAGACGGTTCGACACCTGGATGCCGACCGCAGTTTGCAAATTATTCTTCATGCTGGTGACATGGCATATGCTGACACAGAGTCACGAAGATGGGATTCGTACGGTCTTAAGGTGGAACCCCTTTCATCACGTTTGCAGTGGATGGTGTGTCCGGGTAATCACGAAATTGAGAGTGATTACTACACAGGAGAGAGCTTCAAGGCGTACGAGTCACGGTTCGCAATGCCAGCGGTGCAGCCTGCAGAGTCGCGTCCGTCCAAGAAGCAGATTGGCTGCCAGAGTCCCTGGCCGAGGGGGTCGCACCCAGGGGCTGACTGCACTCCGTCGATTTTTTCTGGTTCCTACGACTGGGGAAACTCCTTTTATGCCGTCGACGCCGGTCCAGCCAGGGTTATTTCGTTGAACAGCTACACTGACACCGGACCGCAGTCAGCACAATACAACTGGCTCAAAGAGGAACTGGAGGCTCTAGCAAGAAGAAGGGCTGCAACACCGTGGCTGATTGTGATGATGCACTGTCCTTTCTACAGCTCCAACGTGGCTCATCAGTCTGAAAGCCAGGCCATCGAGATGAGGGATGCGCATGGA
The DNA here is from genome assembly GCA_905231915.1 of Symbiodinium necroappetens. Lineage (NCBI taxonomy): Eukaryota > Dinophyceae > Suessiales > Symbiodiniaceae > Symbiodinium > Symbiodinium necroappetens. Next base: position 49,025 of record CAJNJA010056363.1, on the reverse strand, counting down.
TTCGAAGATCTCTTGCATGCGCATGCAGCAGCAGTTGTGATAAGTGGTCATGTGCATGCTTATGAGAGGACCCACCCTGTGTACAAGAACGTCACACAACCCGGCGCCCCAACCTACATTGTTGTCGGCGATGGGGGAAACAGAGAGGGACATGCCAAAGACCACATGCCTCAACCAGGATGGTCAGCTTTTCGCAATGGCCTGGACTTTGGGCATGGACGCCTTTCGATCGTCAACCAGACTCACATGCTCTGGGAATGGCAGACAAATGATGCCACGCAGCCACCGGCATTGAACAAAGAGGATGCAGCAAGACGTGCGGCAGAGCTGGAGCAGGCAGGTGCAACTTTCAATGCAGACTCTGCCTGGCGCATGCCCCTCGCACAGCGAAGTGCGTATGACAGTGTCTGGATCCACAATCCATACAGAGATCCACCTCCACCTCGCCCAAGGTCTGCTAATGCAAGCCTTTGGGCAGTGGGACTCGTCTCGGCTTTCGCAGCCGCACTGGTTCTCTTGGTTCTGATTGCGCAGCGATGCCGCAGAAGGCCGATGGAAGCCCGTGACGCCAGTGCCAACAGCGCAGAGATGCGGAGTGCAAGCAGTGCAAGTTCAAGCAGAGTTCTGCTCGAGTCGTGAGGGAATCGCGGATTTGTTTCTGCGCCCTTACTGGGCATTGCGGCACCGAGAATGGCAAAGTTTCTTTTCTGTTGGTGCCAGCAATGCTAGAATTGCTAGAAACAACGCTCAGCTCCCAATATGAAGTTGCCGCATGGGCGGGAGCGCCGGGTTTCGGTGGTCGCATCTCGGCAAGCTGAAAGGCTCATCCACTGCACTGGCGAACAGTCCGTGCGACGCTAGCGCAATTTCTTGCCATGCTTACGGCTGGTCGTCCTCAAACATCTTGCTTGGGCCGGTTAACCGGTTAACCATGCTGCTGCAGTTTTTGAGGTATCATTTTGCACGATTTTTTTTGCAGCTGCCGAACCCCAAGCTTAACCGCTTCTTCTCATCACGCCACCACATCGCCAGGCCGTCTTCCATTCATATGGTTTGCATCCCAGGAGCCGTGGAGAAGTTAAGCAAATACGGGTGAGGTGTTGCAATGCCGCAGGCATCAAACAGGCAAGCAACTAAACGTGCGCGAGGGAGGGCATAAGAGATGTTGGCACTAGTTTGGCCATGGCCATGCTAGTTGGCCTTTTTCGCCCAACTGTTCGGCATGGTCAGAGACTCAGCTTCTTGAAGCATACGTCATGCTGACCGGGATGTGGGGAAATCGTCTGAGGATGGGATGCTTCAGAGTCGGTCGCACCGTGAAGTGGCTGGTTGGCCTCTGGATCTTGCACCTAGATATTCCCTGGTACGAGCTCCATGCCAGCAACGGGGAGAAGGCAATCCGCAAGACTGGTGCGCAAGCACAGACGCAGACTGAGACTGTCACATCAACCAGCACCTCCTGCACCTTGAGCGTCACCAGCAGTTCCAGCTCTACGCGATCCCACAGCACCACAAGCGTCACTTCCACGACTCGGCTCTCAAGCACCACCACCAGTTCCTCTCAACCTCCCATCCTACCATCTCGTGTCAGCCTGCTGGTGGAGTTTGCTCCTGGCATGGCCGAGAACCAGACGTGCGATAGTTTGAGCTGCAGAGAGGTCTCGATTCCAGCAGGGCTGCCGGTTGTGATGCTGCAGCTCCAATCTCCGGATGTAGATTATGACTGGGGGATTCAGCCGCAGTTACTCGTTGCTAGAGGCCAGCTCACCACGCGATCGGCAAGAGCGGGGGCTTGTGTTGAGGAGACATCATCTGTGCATTCGGGCACGTACCTTCGACTGCTGCCGGCCAAGTGGGCAGATGGAGGTGTGGATGCCACAGCGCAAAGTGGTAACCTACATCCTTCATCCACTGATATGCCTTTGATTTTCAAGGAGGGCGGTGACTACTCTCTTTGCTTCACTGAGGATGCGATGTTTGGATTGGGTGGTCGTGTCGACTTGGTTCCCATCACGATAAGAGTGCGGGGTGCATACGACTTCGCTTGTGGCGGATCAGCATGTCTATCTGAGCGTTTTCAGTATTGTCACATCCTTCAAGGTTCCTACAGTCCCGCGGGTGCTTGCCAGGTAACTTTCGACCGAGCAGAGTCTTCGGAGCAGGGAGTACTGGGAAATGTTGATCAGATGCGAATATCGTGGTCTGATCCATGGCAGATCACCCATGGCTCCGACGGTACTGTCTCAACTATCGAAAACTTCAGTTGTCAGAGCCGGTCTCAAGAGAGAGAAGCCTTTCTCTGCTTGAATGCAGATCGCTGCGACCTTGGAGACGACTCTGTCCCACTCAACAGCCAGGCGCTTGCGTCCCTTCCTCGCGCACGCGGCGATTTGGCAAATGAATCCTTCAAAGCCTACACAATTGCCGTGTGCTTGTGTCCTATTGTTGGAAACTGTTTGGAGCCAGAGTTCTTCGTTCAAGAAGTGGGCGTCGTGCACTTTTTCGCGGCATTTCTTTGTTTACACTCCGGAGATGCAGAACATGTGGGGGCTGCATGTGCCGGGTCATTCTCGTCAGTAGCTGCGTTCTATCCGATTCAGATACATGTGCTTTGCCCTGCCGATGTGTGTAAGTCGGTTCCGGACCTGACTGGATCCCGTGTGAAGCTCACATCTCCATCGCCAGATAATTTCCGTGCCAGCTGGGATACCAGCACGGGCTGCCGGACAGCTTTGCAATCGCCCTTGCAGACGCAGCCAGCCAACTGCTTGGATCCATCACATTGCACTGTCTCCGGGGGCATTCGCCAGGATCTGAAACGCTTCGGAGAAGGACCAGAGGGTCCTTTCCAGTTTCTGGGTGATCGACCTATGCATGGCCAAAGAGCTTTCCACTCTACATTCTATTTGGATATTTGTTTTTGCTTGTACGACTGCCGGAGTAGGTTCACTGTCCCGAGCTACTTCAAAGTTGGCGAGATGTCCATTGTTCCCTTGCGCTTGCTTGGTGCTAGCCTCCTGCTGCAAGTTCCACGCAGGGCGGGTGCAGTGCGCCTGCAGAGTTCGGCGGAGGTTTCAATCGCTTTTCAGCCTCCTCCGGAGTCCATTCCACCAGCAGGGACACGGCAAGGCTACTTGAAGCTTCTTGGGGACGATGGGCATCAGGTGCTTGACCAGGAATGTGGTAGCATACCGTATGCCTCGTTCTTGAACCAGTCCTCTCCTGAATTCTTCCTGCTTGCAATTTCCAACCGCTCGTCGGAGCTAGACGAGGCCGCGATTCAGGAAAGATTCCGAGGCGAGCCAGACTTGGCGAACTCTTCCCGCTTGACATTCAGGGGTGGCGACAATGAAGGCATGATGTTTCTACGACCAGGGCGCGTGGCAGTTTGCTACTGTGGAGTCGAGGAAGGAGGTTGCACACACGGATTCTGGAGGCTGTTGACGCGCTTGACCGTGCGAGGTCCTAAAGTTTCTCAGGACCTTACAGCATATCAGCACTGGACCGTAAGCTCAGATGTGGTATTCAGTCTGCAGCTTCTGGGATGGGGTCTTGTCGAGACGGATCAAATCTTGATCCTGCAGCCAGGGGCGTCTTGCATGGAAGATGTTCCCAGAGTGGAAGACTCCGTTTTGCGAAGCTGCCCCAGGAATTGCAGCGAAGCTGGGGGTGTTGAAAGCAATTCTAGTGACGGTATACTCCTCCATGTTCTGAGCGACAGCAGCGTTCCCTGTGGTGGAGCGCCGGAAGAGCTTGGTCTTTGTCCCGACGTTTTCCTTGAGGCGATCGAGGTTCCTGCCTGAGCCGGTAGTTGAGTTCTTCTGCACTGGTATTCGTGCTTTGTGACACTCAGGTTCGCGAAACTGGGACTTTCGTGACCTTCAGCTCTGCACCCGGGCTGGTGACCGGGGATGTGATAAGCCTGGGTGAACAGGCAGCCTGCTCCGCGGCAAGCCTTGCAAGCGGGGCTTGCTCTGTCGAAGATGAAGAAGAACTCCGAGGCGCGCAGTGGCACGAAGCCACTAGAACCACAACGTTGGATGCATGCAACTAAGCAGTCGTTTGTTCATGTTTGTTCAGCTGCACAGCCGCTGCTAGAACGAACCACGAGGCGAGTGACGAGCAATGCAGTGCAGTTTCTCGTAGTCATGCCGTGCCTTCTTGCCTTGTGCAAGATCTGGGGAAGGTGTCCTGGCTGCTGCGGGATCGTCAAGTGGAGCAGGTGATCATGACTTCAGTGGTTTCTCCGGCGATTCACATTATCTTGTGGGAAGGCTCCGGCCGCGTCACAAGAACTAGATGGCGGTACAGCGGGCTGGGAACGCGTTTCACGTCTAGTGAATCTAGTGCAGGACAGCCACATCCACTCCCGATGAGCAGACTTTCGTGCTGGATGCTCTATGGCCTTCTTCACGCCTCCCCGTATTCGAGAGCCTTGGATGAGCTTTTGCCGAGGCTAGTGTTGGTAAACTTGTCATCACGGCGCACGGCTCAGGATCTTCGGTGCCGGACGGTGGACCCGGCATAGCCAGGCGGAAACAGCCCGGGAGCTTCGGGCTACACATGCAAGTGAACTGCCTGCACGGGCCTCGGCTCTTGGGGTTTTGCTGGGGCGACAAGCCGTAATAAGACGCCTCTTCAGGTCTGCTGGAGGCCTTGGAACGGGCCATCTGTGATGGCTGGCAGTCTCACCGTGGAGGAGCCAGCCGAAGCAGATTGTCAGATTTTCCTGACGGCCACCGGGAGACATCAAGCTGCGCCGGTCGTCAGCCTACCATATCCGGTCCCTGCTTCATCTGCGGGGGACCATGCACTCACGTCACACAAACTCGCATCAGGTCTTGATCACGTACCGCACAACGGACCTTGGCAGGGAGGCCGGCGAGGTAAGCCAAATGCGCGATTCGCCCAGCAGTTGGTTTCTTGCTGGTGCAAAATTTGCATACTGTCAGCGCAAGCTGCAAGCCAGTCGTGCCCTTCAGGGAGAATTTCGCAGCCTGAGGCCTGGAGTTTTCGACCGCGTCACTGCTGGGTCTTCGACTCCCTGCAGCAAATTTGCAGATGCCTAGCAGAGCCATTTTCATTCTTGTCGAGTGCCACCGAAACGGTGGCGATCCTTGATATGAAGGACGAGCAACAGACGATACCGACGTCATGGAAGAGCTTGCTGGCGAGAATTCTGCCGAGGGGTCGAAGCAGACATGGTGCGGCTTTCTCTTCAAGGCTGGTTTGAGCCAGGCTGGTCAGCACTGCTACAGGGGGAAATGATTCGCGTGCTGAAGGAGATCGCATCAGACGATGTGGATGGCTTTCCACTGCCTCACGGGTGTTACTTGCAGCGTGCGAAGCTTCCATCAAATTGAGGATCACTGCGGAACTTAGAGTCCCATGCTAGCCTTCAAGTTTGGCAAGGGTTGAAGTTTCATAGCTCATGCTGCAAGCGGCAGTCCATCCCAGGACTGCAGACTCATGGGCTGTTGGCCTGGTGTTTCGCCGTGGTGTCATGTTGAAGCCGCAGCAGTACCACATGGTTCTGAACGGCGTGATCGGGCAATTGGCGCAGAAAGGGCTGCTTGCCGGAATCGCGTAGCGAGAAGTCTACAGCAGTCTCGCGGCTCTCACAGTATTCCCCACTGCCTGAATCTCAGGGATGAAGTACTTCGAATACTTGCGCCTCGTCTGGTCTGTATAGGCCATTGCAAGTATCGTTGCATCTCGGAACACGGCTCTTCATGGGCGGCAGCACCCCAGAAACAACCGTCATAGTTTCGAAGGCAGTTTATTGCAACATGTCGAACTCTGATCGGGTCTGACTCGTCATTGTCATTCTAATGGTGACATCCAGGTTATGGACAATCTGGAGCACAAACCTTTCCATGTGGCCGAGCGTGGCCGCTGCCGTCTACAGAGCAGCCCTCAGGCCAGAGCTTAACGCGGTTCATGCTAACATGATTCTAAGTATATGGTTCCTTCATATAATTACGCCCCAAAACCCTATTCTAATTATTTAGGCCCCTACATTTAATGAGCACGTCCTAGTCCCACAAGTGGGAAAAACACATCTGCTGGAGTCGCAAGAAATTGTAGGAGCCAGCAGCAGCTGCTGGTGAACCAGACTTGCCGCGTGGCTTTCAGGATGATCTTTCCAGTGAATGTTGCATGTCTAACTAACTCTCTGCCCTCCCGGACTTGAGGCAAAACTGTCCCATCCTTGGGGGTACAAACGGCAGCTTGGCTCTGCAAAGACACGACGCCCGAGACCTTCAACATGGTACTTTGCTGAGGAATTCTGGATTTGGGATCTGGGCTCGCTACGTTGCGCTTGCAGCCGCAAGCGAGCAGTGCGCTTCGAGCAATTTCAGCTTCCAGTCATCTGAGACTCTTCCTGTGGCCCCTCATGGGACACTCGGCTGACTCACGAGGCTGAGCACTGTGCGACTGCAGAGCTCTGAGATCCTTAGGATGGCACCTCCGAACGGGCGAGTGCAATGCCAAGTGCATTGATCACACTGGCTTCTGTGGCCTCGCGGAGATGTCTTGCAGCAGTTTTGCGGTAAGCACGACGTGGACTCGACCCAATGCCGTGCCACGGATCGGATTTAGCCTGCGGGGAGACTTCTGTGGGATTCCATTCCAACCTTCATGCTGGAATCATGCAAGGGCTGGTTCACTGGCGAGAGCTTTGTGAGTTGCACCCGTCTGTGTCGTCATACATCCTACATCATCCTACTTGCCCAGGTAAAGATGACGCTGCCGAGTGATCCGCAGCTGCATCTTCACTTTTCATGCTTATCGCATGCTGTTTCAGAGACAAGTCTAGAGACTTCGCCGGCAAGGATTTGGCCGACATTTACGGGGCCATCCAGAACATCTTTGAGATCTCCAACCTGGCGCCACCGGCAGGAGGGCTGTTCGCGGGACGCTGCGGAATACAGATCAGCTTACCCAGTGATGTGGCTCCGACCTACAGCGCCTTCGTCTTAAGTTCTATGGCATTATGAGTTTCACAGTGGGTTGATCTGCAGGGACTCGGTATTGCTGGTCACGAAGCTGAGGTGCTTCTTCTGGTGACTTCATTTACAGGAGCCTGAGGGTATAATATAATATAATATAGCATAATATAATATATAATATATAATATAGTATAGACTAATATATAATATAGTATAATATAGTATGGGGGTGGCCAAGGTTCGCAGTATCAGCGATGTGTTGTCGCACTTATTGGATGGCGCGCCTCGCAGGAGCCCCACCGCCGTGGCTGGTTTGCTCAGCACCGCTGGAAACGAACGGCCTTTCCAAGCGCAAGAAAGTTGCTTGTCAGGTCGGAAATTCGGCAGGCTTTATAGCTACTATCGTTGTTTACATCTTGTTCACAACGTGCAAACAAGTTGTTGTTGAGCTCCTTGAAGGCAATACCCTCTACGTGAAACTACGATTAGGAGCAACTTTGCTGAGCGAGTTCGCCGACTTCGCAGCTTGCTTGCCGTAACTTGCAGTTCTTTGCTCTTTGCCGATTCTGAAATCCGGTAGGACGAAGGGTGGTCATGCCACCAAGGCCGCGACACTGGAAATTCAGACCCCCACGGGCTACAGATGCTCTGCAGCAGAGGTTCCGGAAGCGATCGAGGCCCTCGTCGATCAAGGACAGTGGTCATGCCGTTCTCTCTCCTCTTCATGCCGTGGTGAGATCTTGTCAGGAAGCCTACTAGGCAGTCTCCAGGAAGATGGTTGGAGCAGCGGATCACGGAGCTGTTTCTTCAACCTTCGTGCCGGATTCGCGATTTTTGCGGGCACCTCCTTCATGGTCCGGCTTAGAGTTAGGAACCCCGCAAGCCCCCTTCCGGGCGATGATCCGATGAACGTTTGGCATCTCGGTCTCGAATCCATGGGCTCCTCGCCTTTTACCCGACGCAGCAAAAACGTCTCCGATGCATTCCAAGTATCTGAGCAGCTGTTTGGGGAAAACTACACAGCCTCTGTTGCCGTTCTGGGCCGTCTAGCGGATGTCTCGCTGCAACCGCAGAGCTATCAGCCAACGCTGCCCTCTTTGCTGCAAGGTGATGCTTCCCTCGCTGGCACCATACTCCAAGTTTTCTTCAGAACGGCACAGATGCTCCCTGCAGGTGGCACGGTTGTGCTCCAGGCTCCTCCTGATTTCGATTTCGGTATCGCCTGTGATGTCTCGGACCTCCCCTTGGGCGGCCACTACTATTCGAAAGGCAGGGCTGGAGAGGTGACACGGCGCCTTCCGTTTCTGAGCTGCGCCGGGGCCCGGCAGAGTGAGGCCTTCGGCGGCTTTGATGCGGCTCGGGTGAGTTTGGAAGAGCGCCTTTTCGGCGGGCAAGCATACGGATGGCAGATTCGGGTGGTTCCGCCGAGAATCGTCGGCTTCGCGGCTTCAAACGCTGACTGGTCACTCTTTACAGAAGCGGCTGCAGGGAGGATGGATGGCAGTGTCGCCATATCCTCTGCAAATGGTGGCTCCTACCAGCTCTACTACCGAGAAGTAGCTTCAATTCAAGTTCACATCTCTGACCTGAAGCCTCGCGAGTTGACCGGAAAGGAAGCAGTACTGCACCTGCTCTTCCGCCTCGGCGGAATTCATCTCAGCAGCAACTCAGTCGTAAGTGATTGCTTGGTAGGAGATGTGCGAGCTTCTTACATTTGCATGCAGACCTGGGCTTTGTCGACACCCAGGCGTCTTGCGATTGACGGTGCCCGTTGGTTTCATCTTCAACTTCCCTGACACGAGCTTCATCTCATCCGCGGGAAACGCTTCTCTCACGTCGCTCGAGGAGGCGCTTCAGGTACCAGGCGCCAGTGTGGACTGGCCAGCAGGACGCTTCTCATTGCCAATATTATATAATATATATATATTATATATTATAATATATATTATATATTATATATATTATATTATATTATATATATTATATTACAACCTGATGCATTGTGGTAGTGATAGGTGACGGTAGTGAGGGAACTGCCCTGAGGACTTCCTCAGCAACACCTTAATGTTCTGACTTGGTCAAGTGCCTTCTACAATCCGCTGGAAACGCAGCTGAGTCGCATTCTGCATACACGTTCGCGGGTTTAGGGATCTTGTGGTTAAGAGTCCTTTGTGGATACCCGCTGCATGAGCGTGCCCAGGTACTCCACTATGTTGCTTCTGCAGGTAGTTTGAAGCTCTGTGGTGTCGGGTCTTTGTTGGCCAGGACAGACGCTCACAGATTCCTGGCTTCCCGCATGCCACAAGCAACGCAAACTCGCGTTCTCCCTAGTGCAATCTCAGCTGTGGCCACACACAGAACCGCCTCGGGGAGGCGGATGATGCAAATAAGATATTAGTGGAATGTATCCGGCGGGCCGGGCAAGCCAAGGCACCGAGGGTCACCGAGGATCACACCGAGGTACCAAACTTCACGCCCAAGTCACAACGCACTCCGGCATGCCTCGGAGAGAGAGAGAAAGAGAGTGACCTTCGCCGCTCATGACCCCGAAAGCCTCTTTTTTATGCTATGCAGCAGGGAAGGGGGCGCCTAGGCGCGGGCCCGGACAGCCGGACTCAGACCCACCGAAAGGAAGGAAGAGAGAGAGAGAGAGAGTCAGAGTCGACCATCGCAGAGTGGAGCTCGAGCGGTGGCTCAGCGTTGAACGCAGAGTGGAGGACCCAGGTGAGCACAGAGTGGGTTTTATGGTCATGGCCTTAGGAGGGGTGTTCTTTCGGGGGGGTTTGGCTGTGATCACCTGGAGGGAACACTTCTGCAAGCCCCAAAAAGGGGATCCGACAGACGCGAACCGTTGTGGGGTTGGCCTTCGGGCCGGGGGTCTAGGCCCGAAACCCCTAGCAAGCAAGCAAGCAAGCGAGAGCCAGACCATAGCCCTGGCGAAGCAAAGAGAGAGTGAGAAATCGTATTATGAGACGCAGCTTGCAAGTGATCACGAAAGCTAGCTCTGTGCAGCTTGCGGGAGTTGTCGTTTACCATTCACTTAGTAAGAGAGATCTAGGTCAAACACGCACGCAGGACCTTATCTGGTCCGTTTCCAATATTTAAGGGGGGAGGGGGGTGGCCCCCCCCTCGCGCCACCACGGAAATGATTGTTTTAGAGCAACGGACAAGGTGGCGGGGGCCCCCTCCCCCCCCACCATATGGTGCCCCCCCTCCTCTTCTTTCCAGAAGGTGCCATCAGAACAGATTACACGTGCATGCCTGCGCAGCATGCAGCACGCTGAGGTTCAGGCGCAAAGGCATGCACTAGAGGTTGAAGCTCAAACACAACGTGCGGTAGCGAACAAACAAAGCCAAACTAGCGAGTTCGCGTTGCATGCTCAAGATGCTGTCTTGCAGGCGAACCGAGAAATCGACATGCTTCACCAACTGTTACAGCCGAGAGATCAAACGATCGACCGGTTGACGCGCGAAAACACACGCATGCAAGCCAACAATGGCGCGGATCATACACCAGCAGCTTCGAGACCCCCATTGCTTCCCTCACCTACTGCATGTGGCCACTCGCCATCACAAGCTTCTCCCGTCGAGTCTCAGGGCTCTGTCGCGTCAGAGCTCCGAAATGAGATGCGAGAAGAGCTCCGTAAAAGTAGGGATAGAATGCATGAAGCAGTTGTCACCATGACGCAGCAGCTTCGTGAGCCCATGCAAACCATGCAACAGCAAATCAACGTACTGACAGCGCAAATCGCTAGATCATCCCATGGATCTGTCGAGGGCGTTGCGCCCGGCACATCACATGCATTTCGCTTGTTCTTGTTCATTTTCCGCGTCTTCTAGCATAACAGTGGGGGGATGCAGCCTGCTGGAAAGCAAACTGAACTGACCCAGCAGCGACCGGTGTACCTTGCTCAACAACCAAGTCATGGACTTGCTGCCAGTCTGCGTCCCTGCATCCCCTGCGCACCTTCACCACCGACAATCAGCTAAGCTTCCGCACAGGTCCTGCCACCCCACCAGCCTGAGCGAAAAAACTGCAACATGCCACAACCTGCTTTTTGCAGCCGTTGGCATCTCAAGGGGACCCCAGCCGGCCGAGACCTTTCCTGCTTTGCGTTTTTTGTAACATCGAAGGGAGTCTCCTTTTCTTTTTCCTCAATTCTGCGGGGCGGGCGGGGGACTTCCCGGAGAACCTCATCCGGCCCTTGTTCAGCCGTTAACCAGCTCAATTCTTGAATGAAGCGCAGCCGGAGCCATTCAGATCTCTCTCCCCTTGGGTCGCCTCTCTGCGCACTTCGAGCCACAGGGGCGGAGTCCGCACAGTTTCCTGATTTGTTGCAGCTCTGTTCATGGTGGCGTTTCTCTACAGCCGTAAGGGAGCAACCCTTGTGCCTTGCTTCTGGCCGACCATAGGGTTGGTTGGCTGTTTCGGCAAGCTTGCCATTGCAGTTCTTCTTTGTGCGGTTGCATGGCGCAGCGGTGAGATACTTCATGCTTTGCAACGAGTAGTCGCTCTAGGATTTCTTGCTGCTCGGCGAATCTGCCGTGTCAGTCCTTTGCCAAGACACGCCCCCACAACATATGGGGGGCGCCTGGGGTGGAAGGTCGCTCCTCCACCTCGCACCCTGCGCAGAAGAATGAGGAAAAAACCCAATAGCTCGGCTGACAGACAAAGGTGGCCAAGTGACGACGAGACTCACCTTAGTTGTCGTCGCAGTCGTCGTCTTCATCGTCGTCGTCCTCATTGTCGTCGTCGTAAGACACGACAGACGGGACAGACAGACCGGGAGAGAGCGAACGTACAGTTGCACCTGCGTGTTGTCTGGTCGTGGTTGGTCAGGACAGACTCACAGATTCTTGGCCCCTCGCATGCCACAACTAACGCAAACTCGCGTTCTCCCTAGTGCAATTTCAGCAGCGGGCACAGACACGCGCACTCACGCACCGACATTTCCTACATGCAGTGTATGGGCGCAGAAAAGTGGCGCATGCAAGGTACGGTTTCCTGGCACCTGTGGCCGTTCCGTCAAGAAGCTCGACTCAGTCCAGCCATTCCTTCGTTTTGGAAGTTGGTTACGATGAAGAGGCAATGGCTGCAAGCTGGGAACTCCTCCGCACAACTGGATGTGCCTTCCATTGTCAAGCAGCATCTTCGGAATTGCCATTTCAGTACTCTCAGTCACTTGCCGACGCAAGTGCATTGCAGCAGCTTCGCGATATCTGCCGTGAAGCTTGTCTGCTTCGACATGGCTGTGTGTCTTGGACTTCAACTTGTCGGTGTGTAGCGGAGCCGCTGCGCAGAGTTTGCCTCTCAACCCCGAGGCTGAGATCGAGATCGTTTTTACAAGCTCCGATGCTTCGTGTTCCCTCTGCTCCTACTTGTCGTGTGGCTTGATGAAATTGAGTAACTGAGCAATGCTGCATCACATGTGATTGGCGCTTGAGGTCAACATGTCGAGAGATTCGATGCCGAGCTCCATGTGCTTTTGTCCTTGACTCGCCCTGCCGCCTCCGTACGACCTGCTCCGCTTGTTCGTGCGCTTTTGGATGGCGAGGCTAAATGGGGCACCCGAGTAAAGCGACACTGCAGAAGAGACATGCCTGCGAGGTGTCCTTTCGCACTCAGCGTGTGGCAGCAGTGAGCGTGGTGCGATTTCGAATCCGACTGGTCACAACTGTGCCAGCTCCACGAGGGGCATTGCTCATTCAAGGCCCAGAGGCCGACACACTGAGCCAACGTGCGAAGACATGCCATGTAACAAGACATTTAAGTTGCACTAGGAAGTTGCGCAACGCACGGACTTTGCTCAGGGCTTCTTCTTCTCGGAGCAGTGCCAGCCGGTGGATGTCCCTCCTGAGACCGTTGACCGGTTTGCTCTTCGAAGCATGGGATGCTCGGCTCGATGCCATGGCCATGTTTCGGTTTCAGAGACCTTGCCCTTTTTGGGCGCGAGAGTTCCCTGCGTTTTTCCGAGGCGATGGAGGCATTGGGTGTACCTTCTTCCGCCAAAGCGGCGTCCCGCGCATCCAGCTGCAGCCGGGCAGCTCCAGCCTCCAGGCCGGCCTCTACGTCTTCGAGCTCCCGGTGCAGAACCCGGCTCCCTAACAGAAAACGGATTCATAATGAGGGGGAGTGCGACACTCAGAGTGCAGAGAGCCCAGGTTTCGCTGAGCGCCGAAGCTGCACCTCGGTCTGCAGAGGTTTGCTGCGATGGGTGCCGTGGAAAGCAGCGGAAAGCATGGCCTTTGCGAGACTGAGGAGATGAACGCGCAGTGTCATGCCCTCGCTCGAGTTTCAAGACTTGTGAAGTCTTTTTTCCGGCTGGGGACTCAGGTGGATCTCTGCAGTGCTGGTCCTTCACGACTGTGGAGGCGATGCTACCAAGAAGCAACAGAAGCCAGCACCTGACAGAATATCCAGCCACAAATCTGCGCGTGTCGACTTCCGTGCTTTTCCGACTTTCTGGGGCAGGATGCTTCTGCCAGCATCCTCCACGAGCTAGACCAACGCCTTGTCGTCGCTTCTCCTCCTCTTTTGGAGATTCCTGCCTGGATCCAGAGCGGACAGCAAGAAGGATATTATGTTCCGCATAACGACATGCCGTTTGGGTTTCAGATCAGCCCAGGAAGATGGCGCTTGCTGGATTGCAGGAGGTATCGGTTGTGCAGATCCTATCTGGCATACAGAGCTTCGCAGTGCTTTGCTGGTCACGTGCTCATCCCCAGTAGAACGGGATGACGGTCAAAGTGGTGCCGAGCATGGGACAGAGTGTACGAGCCAGCATCTTCCAAGCTTGAGATATCTCGCTACTATATGATTGGGAAGCACCATGACGAGAGTCTAGAGGATACAAGGGGGCTTCGCAGTGTGTAGCATCGCACGGGCCATCAGTTGAGGAGAGTCGCGAGCGATCGAAATGATCAGCCTGGAGCTGCTGCTTGACTGCTTGAGAGAGGAGCTCTAAGTCCACCAAAAAGTATGGGGGGACGCTTTAAGCAGCTCTCTTTTGGGATCCCTCACGTCTGCTTCGTTTCTCTTTTGTCAGGTGAACAACCTGATCTTCTTCTTCGCCCTCTCAGTACAGCTTGTCCAGAGCACAGCAAACCTCCGATTGACAGCTCCAGACGGTTTCGTCTTCTCTGATGACTGTTCAGAAGGTGGGTTTTTTGCAGCGAGCGGGCCCTGCGCAAGCATCATACACACCATGACGCCCCCTGCCAGGTTTCGTTGTGTCCGAAGATGTTTTCGGAAGTGGGCAAACATTTCCCAATGGCTTTCATGCACTGCCTGCCGGGTCGACCGCGCAGTGCATCGGCAGAGGAGAGGTTGCAGAAGCGACCCTTGCGCCAGCCCTGCTCGCCGCCAACACCAAGTACGCCTTCCGAATTCGAGTGACGAATCCACCGGTGCCGCCAACCTTGAACCCTACCTGGAGTTTCACCTTGGCAAATGAAGCAAGTGAGCTCTTCGAATCCTTCCCACTCTGGCAGATCCAGGGACTCTTTACTCCAATAGCAGTGCCCGCTTCCAGCGTCGATGCTCAGGCTCGTTTTGCGGCTGCGGGGCTCGGGGAAGTCTCTTCTCTTGGCTTCTAGGTGTTGCAGAGCTGCAGTCCTCATAGAGTGGAATGGCCCATGCAGGCATGTTGGATGGCAGTAAAGGTATGGGGTTCAGGAGAGTCGGAGGTTGGGAAAGCACCTTTTGAACGCCCATCATGACTGTGTAGAACCCCCTCTGACACTGCATGACGCTGTGCAGGCCTACCAGCATCTCGGGCTCAGAACCAGGGCCGTTTGCTCTTGCACTGAGCACTGCGAGGTTGGTGAGATGTCCTGTTGGGGTCGCCGATGCGAGGGGCGCCTCGGGGCATTTCTTAATTGCATCTGAGGTCATGTTTGTTTGAACCAGCGAGCTCTCTGCAAACGCCGCCAGTGCGGGTGCGATTCCAGCCGCGAAGCGCTTTCCAAGAGTTGCAGCTAGAGGCTCCCCAAGGCCCAGCTGATCTAATCCTGAAGCATCATTGCGCATTGGAAGGGGAAGGGCTCTTGTCGTTTATTGAGTTCAATGGTGGGTGATGTGAGGGCGAGTGACTTGACGAGAAGAGGCTGTGTGGAGTCCACAGGGGCCGGAAAGCTAAGCGCGCTCGAAATTGCAGCCTCAGTCAGAAGCCGGCATTGCAAAGCAGCGAAGGCAGGTCAAGCAACTAATGAGGCGCAAAAGAGGATCACAAGGTTTCTGAATCTGCCTTAGCTTTGCGGACCGGCATTTTGGATTCCATGATTAATGTGTTGGCTTCGAGGTGTATGCACGACGCACGTGAAGAGGTGATGGGCAACCGGACGGATACCACATGGTTTCAATTTCCATTATATCGAGGTGGACGAAGTTTTGGATTCCTACTGAATGGTTCAAGTTTCAATTATTTTGAGCCCTCCAGAGTAGTACTGGGGCTCCCCACCTCCTCAAGGACAATTCCCAAGACAACTATCGCCAAATGGTCTCTGTTTTCATTGTTCGGGGCCCAGTATGATTTCAGGATACTCCGAAACACTGGACATTCACGTCCTCTTCAACTGCGGTTTCCACCCCCATTATTTCGACATCCTGCAAAATTTTAATGATGTCTGGTTCCAGTATTCCGGAATGGTTTCTATTTCGACCACTTGCCAGTCCTCCGGCTCCGGAAGAAAGGATCCCGAAACGGTTTGTGCTTCCATCATGCTGGGCACTCTATCTTACTGTGGTAGTGTGATGAATAGTAACGAGAGTCATGAGCTGCTACTACTGCTGCTGCTGCTGCTGCTACTACTACTACTACTACTACTGCTCCTGCTATCCTCCTCCTCCTCCTGCTGCTACGGGGTATTGCTGCTACTCCTACGACTACTTCTCTTACTCCCACTCCGACTGCTCTTCCTACTCCTGCTCCTACTCCTACCAACAGTGGCAGCACAGTAATAGGAATGCAGATAATCATGTTAATAGTCGCACCATCATGGAATCTTCTCCCCCGCCACCCAGGACGGTAGCCTCCCGTCGTTATCGCTTCTGAAAACAGACACCAGTCTCGGAGTCATTCGGAGTCTCTACCATTCTTTGGCTTGCGGCATTCAGCGCCAGAGCAGCCTTACTTGTGTTTCGTGCCTATCCGGGGAGTCGTCTGCCTTGTCTCAGCTTGCGCACGTGGCGAGGCTGGACATTGCTTCCCGAGCTGTACTGCTCTTTTGGACTCGATGGATGGGCCGTTCGCTTCGATGGTTCGAAGGGTGGCAACACGACCTGCGCGGCGACCGGTGGGCAGCTGGTGGTACGCGTTGCCAGCACTTTGCTCGGTTGCCGTGCAGGATGCCGGCCGCTTGCAAACATTTCCAAGGATTGTCATGTCGAGTTGATTCAATGCTCAGGCACAGAAGACTCCTGGCGTCTTGGTTCATCGCAGTTTTCCAGAAGCCCCTAATTTCTGATTCTTTAAACCACGGCTTTGGGTGAGGGCCGGAGTCTCCTTCTACGAGCTCTGGGTCGCAGCAGAGCCTCCGCCCGTCCCCCGCGACGCGGCAGTATGGCGCCTCCAAACCTTCCGGGTATCTCCGGCTGCATCTTTTTTTGGTGCTTTTTTGGCACTTCTCTCTACACTTCTGTCTACTGCGACACTATTCCTTTGCAGCCCAGTTGGATGTGCCAGCAGATGCAGAAGTTATCAGCAAGCTCATCTACGACGTGGGGCAAATTTCCGGAGTTCGTGTTTATCAACGCATGGCGAGTTGCCCGGCAGATCTTGTGCAAGGGCCAGCGCTGCAGTTGTTCGAGACAGCAGATGGACCTTTGGAGCATGCTACCTCGCCTGGCGGTTGATACCAGGGAGCCTGGTTGTGAGTACAGCTGCCGCTGAGGTCGCTAATTTCAGAAGTCTCAGCACACTCTGCAAAGCTAGTCTGGTCAAGGTCGAACTGTTGAACCGCATAAGGACAGATTGAACTGCAACCTGGCCGAAATGCGAAACGCATGGCAATGAAGGGCAGGGAAGGCTGGAGACCCTTCACAGGCCGCCAGTAGCTGAGGGCCAAGAAATCCCTTTCGATACTAAATTTCTAAATGAAATCAGCGACCCGACCTGGCCTGCAAAAGAAACGAAATTACGATGCGAGCCGACCTAACCTGGGCTTATTTCCATATGCGATCTCACTTTTACTTTCCCAATGTCTATGCTAGGATTTTTGCTGTCATGCCGAGGACGGATCCTGCCAAACTCTTAAACCTAGAGCAGCTCTGCGGGTTCAGGACGTGGGATTCCAGTACAGGGTTTAGGGTTTAGGGTTTAGGGCTCATGGACATGTAGATATGGAGCATGTGAATATTCCTGGTATCATGTCGCCCACGAACCTGTGTGTAGCCACCGACGAAAGTCCGTTTCCGCAAGGGTCCTCAGATAGACGGTTAGCAAGTCTCGCAGAGGTCCTGGGCTGCTGAGGCTACTGTTGGGAGCGATGAGAACAACACTTGATGGGTTTAGGGTTTAGGGTTTAGGGGTTTAGGGTTTAGGGGCATAAAGCAGGAGTACAAGCGGAAATGCGAGCGGTACCTCAGCAGCTGTCCAACGTACAAGAAGAAGGCAATACATGCGCAAGAACAGTATGAACTGTACGACGAAGCAGAGCCAGTAAAAGAACGACGCTGGAGAAAGAAAAGCCGAATACAAAAAACCAGGAGAGGAGGAATCTACGAAAACTGTAGTAACTATAGTAGAACAACAAGTCAGGAGTTATTTCAAGCATAGAGTCGAGGAGTGCGAGCAACATAGGAGTAAGATACAGGAACGTAGGGTTTAGGGTTTATACAAGGTTTAGGGTTTAGGGATGGACATTCTAGTGGGGAGGTTACCATTGAACTTTTGGCCATGATGCTCTGCCTATGTCTGTTGCTGTGTTTTCATGCTGCATTCTCCCAAGTTGACACACCGAAGCCACGGCACGATAAAGCTTGTTTTGTAGCTGAGGCTGGGCGGTCATCAACAGAGGCCAGATGGTAAACAACAGATGATGTGTTGAGCTTTGTGCTCGCTGCCCTTGCTCCCAGAGCTAGCGGCAGCAAGTGTACTGATGTGTGCTGCGCATGAGCATCACGGAGGAAACGAGTACCTGGGCGATACAGTACTGGACTTGACACTCGTCGTTGGTTTTGCCAGTCCCATCGTCGAAGCTCGGCTGCTACCGTGTGTACCGATGGGATGTCTTCGGGTGGCAGTGAAGGCCTGCTTGCCTTAGGCAGATGATGAGCTGGTAATCACTGCTCCAAGTGGCTTCAACCTGGCGGCAACTCCGATTTCTGGCGAGTGTCTGCAACTGCGTTTGCAAATGTTTGAAGAGGGAGCAGGTAGAAGAATCAGAGAGAGAAGAAGAGGGGGAAATCGCGAGTTTGGGCTCACACTGAGAAGAGTCCAAGGCTGCTGGCTCTTTTCCTTGAGCCCCTCTCCTGTCTAGAAGGCAGCCTGCGAAAGTGTTGTCCGGCAGAATCCAGAGATTCTGGAAGCAGCCGCAGCCGAGTGACCAAGATGCCACAGGGAAGAAGCACTCGGACAGGGTGCGCTCCAGTTGCATATGAAGGAAACTAGGAAGCCCGCCGGAACCTGCAGAAATGACAATGGCAGAGCTATAGGGGGTACTGTAGGCTGTAGGCTTTGAAGCTAGTTGGCAGTGGTGCACTCAAGGATAAGTAAGGCTCAGGGAACGGTGTGTTTCACATTTGTGCCGTCTTCCCGAGTGAGCCTGCCAGTCGCTGCACAAATTACTCAGACCGGCGCGGTGCTAAAGCCAATAAGACATAGAGTCACAAGGGATGTCGGGTTCAAGTCCTTGAACTTCGAACCAAAGCTACATTACGCCTTGTTCACCATGGCACGGCTGATTGCGACGGTCCTGGCTACGCCAGGCCTGGCTACGCCAAAGCGGTCCAGACGAGATAAGGGGATGTGAAAGAACACTTGAAGAGAAAAGGAAGAGAAAGGGCTGGACAGCAGGCATCAGTAGGTACCGAATGCTGTAGTCTGTTTGAATCAGCCTTGTTAAGGCAAGCTCAAGTTATCGCTGGCGATATGACAGATCCAAGTACGTGCGCAACTCGCCTGCATGCTATCCATAATCGGACAGAAGAG
Organism: Symbiodinium necroappetens; assembly: GCA_905231915.1. Taxonomy (NCBI): domain Eukaryota; class Dinophyceae; order Suessiales; family Symbiodiniaceae; genus Symbiodinium; species Symbiodinium necroappetens. Next base: position 29,923 of record CAJNJA010056363.1, on the reverse strand, counting down.
TCGTGCATGTCGCATGCTCTAAAAGAAGCATGGGTGACTCATCCTGGCAGGCAGGGTCTCACCGGGGCCCTGCCGTGGGGAATGCCTGTCGAAGGTTTTCTAGATTGGTTGCATTGCGGGAACCCGGACAATCGCCAACCGGAAGCAAGACATTCTTTTTCTCAGCCCTGGGGCTGTGATCCGCAGCAGTGAATGAGTCTCCTTTGTGCTTCAAACAGGAGATCCGACTTGGAGTTCCGTGATGCCAGAAGACACGCCTCTGACGTAGTGTCAACATCGGGACATAATGCGTCATGCGTCGTTCACAGATCGGGGTGGCCCATCGGGCTTTCAAGGGCCATCGTGGAACCACGCAAACCAGGACGTTCAAGGCTCACGGACCGGCATCCTGGAAACCGTTCATGTCAGGAGCAGGTGAGCCACACAGCCTGTGCAACTTGCGGCCCCACCGTCATTGCAGTGTTTTGACTTCATGCCCAGTGATGTGAGATGACCAACCTCGTTTGATCACTTGCCACATGAAGAAGCCGCTGAAGACTCGTTTTCAGGGCCGAGATGCACGAAGTCCATTGACGCTGGCGAACCAAAGTGTCTTCGGGCCGCAGGAAGCAGATGAGGTGTGATTCTATTTCAGCCTGACCCCGTGTTGTCCGTTTTAGCACAGGCTTTCTGTTCGGGGCGCAGTTTGCACTTGCGGATCAACTCCTCATGGTGGGAGGCTTAGCTTTGCACCAAAGCGCTGCGACCCTTGAAGCCATCACACCCAGGGTGGAATCTCTCGGAGACTCTGTCCAGGTGATGCTTCAGGTGTGAAGACACGATTCAGTGCATGACTACAGCAGCGTTTGACCATCTCCTTCCTGACCTGCTTCTCCGAGTACATAGCGCCAGGCGGTCAGCGCATCCCTAGCGCCAGCTGAGGAGGAAGCGAGGTCAGGGCTTAGGTGCAAGCCTTGATCTTTTCCTTTCCAGGAAAACTTCTGGTCGGCATCTCTGTGGCGGAACGGCTCGATAGTAGAAGGTGCCTCGTGTTTTTGCGAAAGCTCTGCCAAGTTATCCACTGCAAGTGCAGGTAGCGATCTAATGTCTTGGCGCGTCGTGCCGCAAGTGCAGCAGTCACTTCCTCAACATCCGAGCTGCGAAGCATGTCGGTGTGGCTTACATCATGAATAGGACTCGGACGCAGATGCCTATTGCATCCACTTGCACTCTACTGCGGCGCAGCCTTGGAAAGCCGAATGAGGCCTTTTCTGGAGCCCCTGGTGGGCGCCAGGCCAGTATGCAGAAATGCAGCCAAGCTCTTGTTGACGAGCAGCAGACTCATGCTGGAGGCAAGCCGCAGGGGCATATCCTGTCCAGCTTCAGTTCTCCTTTGTGATCCGAGCTGCCGCAGCTCGATGGTGCCTCAAGGCCGTCTGGAGAAGACGGATCGGACAGCATCAAGATGTTTCTCATGATTCCTGTCCAGCCGGCATGCAGGCTTTGCAGCCGGCAGCTTTCAACTTCTCTGCTACAAGGAGTGTTTGGGTTTATTGTGACTTGTTATGTGCGCAACCCTGCAGCTAGTCGCTCACAAGCTCGATTTGAAGGGGTGTCTTGCACTGCATTCGAAGCAACCGTCTTGGAAGGCTGCTTTCCGCAAGAGAGGCCGGCCTTCCGGGATGCAAGCAGAGTCGCCGGAATTTCAGCGATTCCATAGCAGCCAGGAAAGCATACTCCCAGATGACACAGGCTTGGCACAGTTGCCGGCTTGATTCCAAGTAAAGGCATGAACTACTTGCAGTCCCTTGTGCAGGTGTGCAGCTGGCATTGCATGGCGTGAATCTTCTCACCTCCGTTGCTGGAGAAGTGGGCAGTTTTGCTTCTATGCGACCAGACAGGCAAGGCGATTTCGTCTCTCAATCCTTGCCAGACAAGAATCAAGGGACCCCCGGCACCTGGCAGGAGGTACGTCTTCTTGTTGGCGAATGTGGGATTGCCTTCGGTCGCCGGTACTGTCCACTTCGAGGTCTAAACACCCTAGTGCCGTGGTGGACATACTAGCTGCCCGGAGCTTCGCTGCGGAGGCCCACACTTATGATTTATCTGGTGCCTTGAGCAACAGCGGCAAGGCAAGAATCATGCCAATCCATATCTGGTTCTCTTGCATAGTCATGTTGCCGGGAGGCAGTGGAAGCTTTCACTGTGCTGGGGAAGGTGGAGGCACGGTGTGATTGGCAGAGCTCTGTGCGCAGCTCCACTTCAGCTGCGTCTTGCCTCAGGTGGCAGATCTTCAGGTCTTTCCCTGGCTGCAAGACACAGTCCACGAGGCCGCAGTTACTGTGAACATTGTGAGCATGCTTTAAAAAGGGAGCGACAATTCTCAGGCAGCAAGAGTGCTTCTTGACCGCTTACCTCCACGACCGGGAGACCAGGCTTTGGTTCACCTCAGCAGGGGAGCCCGGCACTGGCAGGCAGTCACTTTGCTTCGGACCCCTTGGTCCCTTTTGACAAGAGGCTTGTGGCTCCGTGCCATCCCCGGGGAACATCTTCGAGTTTCAGCTGGAGATCTGCTTTTGCAGGCAGGGGAACGAAATTGAATCGTTTCAAGAGGGCTGTTCACCACTGGGTTTTGCAGGAGATGGTCTTAAAAGATGCTCAGTCCAACAACCAGCTAAGGTTGGGCTTCAGCCGTTTTTAATTTGTCAGCTGGTCGAATGGTGTTTGTGCAGGCCGTCTACGGTAGTGCCTGCTGCCGTTGGCAGCACACTCGTCGCGGAGTTTTTGGGGAATGTGAATGAAATGAAGCACGAGCTGGAGGCGGCTGCCTTTGGTGCATCGAAGCATGGCCACGGTTCTGTCCCGTTAGGTTCAACTCGCTCTTCCCGCAGAAATCTCAGGCCACTCGATCGGACTCGGGGTTTTGGGCTCTTCTTCCTTGGTCTTTGGGAGGCGGAGCTGGTGCCGCTCCGATCTGGCGAATCGAAGTCTTGGAAGCAGACTGGGCTTGGGCCTTTGGGGCCTTTCAAAGACCTCTTGCTGTGCTGCCCGCACTGTGTGGACTGCTGAAGGACACTGCGAATCGCAGTAACATCGTTTTGAGCTCTCCACTTAGCTTGCCGAGCTGGGGCTTGGGGCACAGACCTCAGAATTTGTTGGCGACATGTGGACCTGGCGGAGGCACAAATGATGGCGACTTCTCTCCAGCACTGTTGCTGTCCTATGCCTTCGCAGTGTCAATCTCTCCGGCCCTGGCCTTGCAGCAGCTGTAGAAATCTGATGGAGCCGCCTTTCTTTGCCAAGGTGGCAGTGGCTCCGAATTCGGAGGCAGTGCGTAATTCCTCCTGCAATGATATGTTGTTTTCGCTTCGGTCGGCTGCCAGGTTGTCCTGAGTGTCAGCATCGACCCTAGCGATGCGCAGATCACGCATGTCTTGCCGGCAGTGTTGGCACGGCTACATGTCCGGACATCTGCCGGGTAGTCGGTCAGGCCATGTCCGGATGTGGAGGGAGCGAGAGTCTGATATAGAGCCGAGAAGTTTTGGCATCTGTTGACTCATCCTTGCAGAGTCAGCCGATGTCGAGGTGATCGTGAGACATCGCATGCTGCATACTTTATGGCTTTATGGCTCTGTAAGGGCGGGGGACCTGAGAGAGAGAGAGAGAGAGAGAGACGCGCGGAGTGCAGGTAGGACCGCCCTGTGCTCCCCACCTGGTAGAGGGAGAGAGAGAGAGAGAGAGAGAGACACAGGACAGCGGCGTAGCGCTAGCGCGCAGGGGGTACTGGGGTTTCCCCATACCCTCAGACGCCTTGCAAGCAAGCAAGCAAGCAAGAGAGAGAGAGAGAGAGGGAGAGAGGACAAAACAGCACTACACCTGGGGTCGCTTTCACTGTCCTTCCACCTGCCCCGGTAAGCTGAGGGGCCCTCGTCGCCGGGGGGCTTTAGACGCTCCCAAAGCCCTATGGAAGAAGAGAACAAAACAGCGACAGAACAGGACATGGACAGGGGGTGGGGAGCGCGGTACTCTGTAAGCAAGCAAGCCAAGCAAAGCAAAGCCAAGCCAAAAAAGCAAGCAAGAAAGCAAGCAAGAAAAGCAAAGCCAGGGCCGGCCAGGCCAGGCCAGGCCAGGGCCAGCCATGAAACTTCAAGCACGAGTCTGCGCAACAGCAAACGATGCCCGGCCATTGCCACCTGTACATGCGTTTTCCCACTAGGTGCAACCAGCCCATGGCACATGGAATGCCCATGGATCTTGGGCCCATGTTGCTGAGTAGCTGCTACAGCTAGGCGCTGCGTAAATTGCAGTCTGCATCACTACTGTATAGCGGCTATCGAGTCTATATGAACCATACTATGAACCATATTGCCGATGCGAGGAAACATGGAGAAACCACAACACATTACAGGTTTGTGGGGGTGAACGCTCGTTTACGGTTGTTTCCTACGGTTGTTTACGGGTGTAACCGGGCCGTTTACGGGCGTGAGCAGACCGTTTGCGGCCGTAAATTGATTTGTTTTAGGGCCGTGAACGGGCGGTTTACCGCCCATAAAAGGGAAAGGGTTTAGCACAAGCAGATCCTGCCGGATGCCCGAAAACTTGAACCCGAAATCTCGTTAGATCTCAAGCTCCACAACCGAAGCTTTGAAACCGAAGTTCTGAAGGTGCATTCGGCTACTGAGAGGTCACAAGCTTAGAGCTCGGAATTACACGGGAGAGCAAACTTGAAGCAGGTGGAATGATTTAATTGTCATGTAACAGTATATAATTCAACATATACTTACGGTTTTATGCACATATAGCAATACGTCAGCTATAAGTATTAACGTGGCCCCTTTACTGGGGCGGTCCCCCCCCCCTCCCCCTGCCCGTTCAATATGTTGCCCGGGGCTCCCTGGACCTTGGTACGGTAGATTGGGGGCTTGGGTTGGCTTGGGGCCTGGGTGGCTTTGATGAAATTAAGCGGCAATTGAGGGGTCGCTGGGTGGAGGGTCTGCGGTTCTCCGCGAATGCCCGGGTCGGGGGGTTTGGGGATCACCAAAAGCTCGAAACCAAACCTCGATCGCTCCAAAATAACTACCAAGACTAAAATGTTTTCATGTTGAAGAATTTTTCCTCCAACCTACACTCCCGTGCACAATCGACCAAGTCTGAGGCCTGGTAGTGTACAGCAGTGCAAAGAGCAGTAATGGTACAGTAGTACAGTAGTAGTACAGTAGTGGTGCACTAGTAGTACAATAGTAGTACAGTAGAGTAAAGGAGTAGTACAGTAGTAGTACAGCAATCGTAGAAGTTGTGCAGTGAGCTGTTTAGCGGGGTTTGGAGATGGAACAAAAAGCTCGAAGCCAAGCCCCGATCACTCCAAGATATTTACCAAAACCAAGACTTTTAATTTTGAAGACTTTGTCCTCCAGCCTACACACCCCTCCACAATCGACCAAGTCTGAGGCCTGGTACTGTGCAGTTGTACTACAGTTGTGCAGTAGTAGTACGGTACAGTGTAGTAGTAGTAGTAGTAGTAGTACAGTAGTACAACAGTAGTAGTACAGTAGTAGTACAGTAGTACGGTAGTACAGTAGTAGCACAGTAACAGTACAGTAGGGTTAAGGTTTTAGGGTTTTGGGGTTGAGGAAATTTACAGTAGGGTGTAGGGAGAGCTTCTGGCTTCAGGGAAAACAAATCGTGGGTGCCTTGAGATTGACCATTCGCGGAAAGGAAGCACGCAACAAAAAATTGAACCGGCCCAAAACAACGCGTTACAGAGACCACCCCAAATTTAGGGTAGCGGCTGGAATAAGCAAAACAACGCATTATAGAGGCCCGCCGGTTCAAAGGGGCATTAGTAAACACATGCTAAAAGTTCACAGTATCATGCATTTGATTCGTTCTTGTGAAAGTTGAATTTATATTACGTCGGTGGTGGGTAAATGATGGGTATTATGCCGTGTGCCCAGTCGGCATGCAGAGTATGGCTTTTGAATTCTAAGGTTTAGAGTTTGTGATGTTTGTTGTTCAAAACTCAAAAATAGAGAAGTATAGAATCACAGAGAAGTAGACGTGGCAGCTTCCCTTCAGCCCCAGATCGGCTCGGTAGGCGAGATAGTTTGTCGAAGGGGACGTGGCCTCTGGCTGCTTTTTTGGACGCCTTACTCATATTTGATGCCAGGTAGATCTGTTGGCACCACGTGGAGTCACATTCCCGACGAATTGTTTGGCGGCCTCGGACTTAGCATGTCTCAGCAACTTCAGAATTCTGCTGTCTCTTTGCATAAAAACGGGGGATGGTGTGGAACCGTTTTGTGCTCCATGGTTCAGGCCCATGCAAGGGCTGAGAGAGGAAGAGTTCATTATTTGAACAACTATGCAACACACGGATCCCCCTCGCGTGTCGCGAAAGTAGCCGTGCAGTGTTGGAGGCGCCTCAATAGGAAGTCGAAGGCTACATCACTCCGTGAGCAAGATCCACTTCTTCAGGTTCTTCAGATTTTCGAATGACTGTTGTTTGAAAACCATGCAAGCCATGCAAAGCACGGTCGTCCCGGAGAAGAATGTACTTCACGCATCAAGCTTCAGGGTTTGCTCCTGACGTCCTTTGTTTGCGTAATCGTGTCCTCACAACCTCGGCATCCTCATGCTGCTGGGTGCCCCGGAGCGCATTCTGAGCTCACATGCTGCGTGTCTTAGCCTTTCGGCCGCCACCACACGCCAAAGAGTCCTGCGGAGATCCAGGGCTGTTTCCAGTACAGAAGCGGCAAGAGCCCAAGGCATCCAGTCGCAGCGTCCTCAGCTGCTCCGCAGCGCAGTACGATGTCTGGCACTGAGGTTGGCACAGTGTTGCAAGGGTCTGGAGTTTAGCTGGCAGAAGTGCACTCTGTGCTCAGACTGAGTGGTCTAAAGGCTGAAAGAATGCAGCTGACGCTGACGCTGACGGTAGCAGCCACCGTCGAACGATCTGTAATGGATGTTTCCATCAAGGCGCCGCTTCCTTAGCTTGCAATTTATTGCTTTGCCGTTTTGCACGATGTCGGCGCAGCTTCCCAATCCCAAGGCAGAACCCTGCAAGCACCGATCCCGACGAATGGACACCCTGGCTGCTTATGTTCGGCGGTGTCAGCGGACCAGCTGCGTTCGTGCCTGCAGGAACCGGTGGCTTGCAATCGGGCGTTCTGGAGAAGCGGAGGAAGTTGCCTCAGCCGAGACTACAGAGACTCGTAGACTGCTAAGGTAATTGCACGCATCTGGAGGGTCATGCACAGAAGCGTTTGCCCTACTTGGAAGGCTTGAATCCGTCGATGCCATTTAAGATGTATATAACGTTGCCACGGAAAGTCTCATCTTAAGACAAGGTTCATCCCCGAAAGATCCGTCATCGAAAGATTCGGTGATGGAAGTAATGAAGGATCTGTCAGTGAAGGAGCAAAGTAGGTAGCTCTCCTAGTGCATAAAGGCTCTCCCGCACAGTCTCTTCTAGAACGGACGCATTGCAAGGTTATGTAATGTCCTGATCAATCCACGGACTGATCCACCAAGCAGTGAACACGAAGTGATGCATCCAGATCTCTGCAGTAAGCTGGTGTTGCACATAGACGGGGCCGGCAGCAAATTGTGAAGAAAGCTTGGGAGCAAGCTCGTAGCATTTGGGAGGGACTCCCGTTCAATCAAAGCAGAGTTTCCAGCAGAATGAAGCTTTCGACACGTTTGGATCCGCAGCTCCCGTTTCATCGTGCTCTTTGCCCAGGTGGGCTGGGCAGAGAGCGATTCAGATTATGGAGTCGCCTCGATGGCTTGGCACCCAAAAAGGGCATTTCCAGATATACCTACGGCACCCAAACGGCGGTGCATGCTGCACTCGCAACATCATGATGCCCTACCGACACTGTAAGGTCGCATCATTGGATTACCCGTCGCAGTCTGGAAATCTAACAGTCCTGCTCGCCGTGGAGGCCGGGGAATGTCAGCATTAAACACTTTGAGCCGCGACAGTCGTTCCCTTCGCTGATCAAGTTAATGTGCACTGGGTGAGACCTTCAGTTCAGCGCCGCGCTTTGAAAAATGGCTCGTCCACCCTTCCTTCAGGGGCTGATTTGTTGCAGGTGGGATGCCTTCGTTGCAGTAGCAGCTTCATTTACATATCAACAATCCAAGTTAGCTCACGATGACGTTGTGGCTGCAGAGCCAGTCAGGACATCGGGTCGAACAACTGACAGAGATGACGGCCATGGGTTGGCAATGTTCTTATGTTTCAGTTTGGCTCTGCACAGGTCTCCTCACGCGCCGTTGCAGCTGCCATCTCAGGATTTGCAGGGGCAGCTCGTGCATGAGTTCGCACAGCGGGTGATTCAAGCAGTCCAGCATTCTGTTGTCCGCCAGCCAACGGTATGTCTACACTAATCCTACAACTCGCCGCCTGTCACCTGCCTCAGCCTTCCCAATTGGAATTTCCATCATGAGAAACGTCTATGCTGCTGGCAGCATGTGTACTCTCGGTCCGTGTTCTGGATATTTATAGCAGCATCTCAGCTGAAGTTCTGCTCCGCGACGGTAAGGATCTTCAAGCGTCTGGTGCTGGGGCATTGCTTGAATTGCGGTACCGCGGCAACTCGGCTGCGGATGCTACTGCATTTTGGAGGCTTTGATCTCTGCATGCGCAGCATTTTTGCGGAAGCGCGACGCGATGATGTCGACGTAGATGAGTAGGGGCTGCGAGACCTGCTGGGTAAGCGTGACCAGTTGGTCAGAGAAGCAAGCCATGCCTGCTGCTCCTTGCTGGCTGTGCACTGCTCATCTCGAAGGCAACTCCGGGGCCACTACTTCCAGGCGCCGTGACGTTTGCTTGACTTTGTCCGGCAATGCCAGAGCACACATGCGCAAGTCTTGATATGAACTTCGGAGCTCTGCCAGTTCCGTGGGGAACGAAGCTGGCCGCAGCCGCAGAGCGTAGCAAGGAACGAGGACATGAGGACAGTCGCAGTCTCTGCTACAAGGCTCAAACCAAACTCCGTCGGACATGGTCTGGGCCTCTCATACTCGTGTGTGTAAAGTGTCAACATCTGAAGGGTGGTTTTGCCAGACGCAGAGGCAGAACAAGTACAGTTTCGTTGTGATCTGGGTGATCCACCAGAGGCTCGGGTAGCTTTTGGAATGCCGGTGTAATTCATCAGCGAGCTCCTGAGAGAGGATGGTGGATGGAGACAGGAAGGCGTGTTTTGGTATCGGGTGGGTGGCTGGAGTCCAGTCGAGCTCTCGCAGACGTCCCAGCATGTCCCAGCATTCTACAGGCCATGTTCCGAATGTTCCCTTCTGTTTCCGGCGCTGAGACCTGCAGCAGCTGTTACCATGCAGCCTTGCAGCGCGCCTGGATCATCAAGAGTCGTGCCTCCTGGCAGGAACTCCATGTGAATATGTGCCGCTGTGAACCCTGGCAGTCACGGACATCGTATCCAAGGTTTGAGATTGCGGACTTGACACCTGGCGTCCTCTCGATGACCATCGAGGCCGGCTGACCGTGGCATTTCTTTACGAGCATTTGCTGTGGACGGCGGGCTTAGAGCGGTCATGGGTTTAGGAGTTATGATTGCAGGTTCATGATTTTATTTAAGGATCAGGGTTTAGGGTTTAGGATTCGGAGTTTAGGGTTTAGCATTTAGGATTCAATGGCGAGGAGTGACTGGGATTCTGGATTTAGGATTCTGTTTTCAGAATCTGAAATTTGGGGTTCAGGATTTAGGATGTCGGAGTTAGGGTTCATAAGATTTAGGGTTCAAGGTTTTGGATTTAGTATTCAGGAATTGAAGAAGTAGGATTTAGGATCTTTGCTTTAGGGCTAAGGGTCTTGGGGTGCAGGTTTAGAGTTCAGGATCTAAGATACAGGGTTTAGGATTCCTAGGATTGGGGAGTCGGTGTTTAAGCTTAAGCATCTACGATTTAGGATTGGTTCAACATTGTTGCACCGGACGCAGTCCAGGCTTGTTGTGGCGCCTTAAAAAATCTCATGCTCCGACACGCCACTCAGACCATCGAAAAAAGTGACGCCAGGGACAAACCCCTGAACCCTAAGCCCGGTTTCGCAGGAGCCCTTATAAGCGTCTTCGCAGGAGCTTCTAGCGCTTCAGACAAGCTATCCTCCCATGGCCCTCGCAATCTAGGATTTCTGAAGATTTTCGGGCGACCGAACTGTTCTCGCAAAGCAGTTTTGGATTGGGCCGAAGACCAATGTCGAGGTATTCCCCCAGTCCCAACACTGCTGTGAATCACTGTCTGCTTCTCTGAGCTTTGAAGCCTTGGTCCTTAAGAATTGAAAGGCGTACATGCAAACAATGGTGCGACACACAGGTACACAGCTTAAGGGTCTAGAAAGTCCTTGCAAATCTGTGGCACCAGTCTTGCCCACACCTTTGGCAGGCTGAGTGATGGGACATGGGCGTCACAACCCGCATTCTCCAATGATGAAGCTAGCACTTTTGTTGGAAGCAGGCCGTCCTGTCGCTTTCCGATAGCGCCAGCTTGGACACCAATGCAGCAGTGAGCTTGGCGATATAGCCGACAGAAAGCAACCAGGGACTGTGACAGTGGAAATTCCCTTGAGAAAGGTCGCTCGCTGGGACGTGACCTTGTCGGCTTCTGGCGGAAACATCGTTGACATGTGCGCCAAGCTTTGGATGCCGCCCCAAACCCAAAACCCTGCCGACCTTGACTGCTAGCCGGAAAAAGGTGCTTTTAAAAACGACACCCGAAGCCCCAAAGCCCTCAACCCTCAGAATCCAGTCCAGGTACCCAGGCCTCGAGGCAGAGGGCTGGTGGAGCAGAGCCTGGGCCCTCCGGCCCTTGCTCCTTTCCTGGGAGGGTGCGCGCGCTAAACGTGACGAAAGGGGGGGGAGGGGAGCTGGCAAGCTTTGCAACGAGGTACGAGTTCTGCAGGTGCCCAGGCTCCCTTCGGATCGAGCTGCTGATGTTCCTAGCTTGCTTGGCTTCAGCAGTCAGGTCCCTGTACACGTATTGTTTCGAAAGCAAGATGGATATGCTCCGGAGAGCCTTGCCTGCAGATACAAAGCACTTCTTTTCGAACAGTGCGGCATCTGTTGCTCGCAATGCATCGTCTGAGCTTACGAGATGTATTATAGACGACTATAGATACTGATCTGTTCCGAAGACTTCATCTTGTGATTCCGCGCGGTGTCTTGAAGTGAGTGTCTGTTGTCAGCAACACCTGGACACAGCGAGAGAAGTGGCTGCAAGATGCACACCAGAGTACTCTTTTATGCCACACCAAGTCGCATCTTGCAAGCAGTTCGCTGAAAGCGCGTTGCCAACAAAAACTGCAGGAAGCTACTAGTCAACCCCGTCTAAATCCGTCTAACCTTCAAACGCTGATTTGTTCGCAACGCCATGCACCGCGCTATCGGAGTTGCCAAGGATGATCTGTCTTGCTTCTCCGTCCAAGTTTGGAGGAGGCAGGGCACAGGGCTGTCGTTGCATTGTGTGGTGTGCCAGGCGTGCATGACAGACGCCAGTTGTCACCTCACAGGAGCAGACTCGGATGCGGGCTTCACCATGTCGACTCTAAGTGGAGGCACGATGCAGCCTGGCCGCAGATCCAGAAACCTATCAGGACCGTAGAGGCCCAGACAAGTTGAAGAGCTCCAGGGCAACTCCCCAGGCCCTTGAAGACGAATAAATCGCAGAGAGATCGCAGAGGGCCTGAGCTCTGAGGAGTGAAACCTTGGGGCTCTTGCCCGATGGTTGGGCATGGATTACGGAAGCGGAGGCCCCACAAGAATTGAGAGACTGCAGTTGTTAACCGTTACAAGTAAGCAGTCGTAGGGGGGGTGGGCCAAATGCACACAGGTGACGACAGCCAGCATTTGCCACTCACTAAGTTGCTGTGTTGCTGTTGCCGCTTCTGGTTTACTGCTGTGACCATGTTTGAATTGAATGAGACCCCAGACTCTTCTTCAGGCCTGGTGACAGACGCAGCAAACATCACAAACTCACCTGCTGGAACTCGCTTTTCGTTTACTGCTGCCCACCCAGTCACGCGTGGCTGTTTGAGCGTGTCTGGGAATCCACGTAGACTGGTGCATCAGGTCTTGGTGTCCTTGCCAGATGAGAGCAAGAACTGGCCTGTGCTGCTCCCAAAGTTCAGGTAGTACGTGGCTCTACAAACAGTCAGAAACTGTGTCTCTCCTGAGGTTGACAAGCTTTGGCATCTGCACTTCTGCCGTCCGACGTGCGGCAACTCCTCCAGTGGTCAGGTGAGCTGCATTCTTTGAGTGTGGTAGCCACTGTTCGCTCGGTCGCGAGGCGGACACCTTTTTCCTGGCAGGCTTCTTGCAGGGCGAGGCCTCTCGACATTGCCATGTGAACGGTAAAGATCATGCTTCCCTGTGCGAGACGTATCCGGGCTGGGAGCCTGTGCAGACCAATGGCAAGCTTGAAGGTCGGAGTGCAGGGTTGGCAGCGGTGTTGACTCTAGTTCTTCACACTGTCTATGTACAAACTTAGCGCAAGTGCGAAATAGCAAGGCGCTGCATGCGAAAGCGTGGATAATGCGTCTCTGGCCTGTACATAGAGGTGTTGGGGTCATTGGATAGCCAAATACGGGCAGATCCCATGGCCCCAGACACCGAACCGCAGCAGCACCGCTAACCAGCGCCCTTGGCCAGTCCGCTGGAGCCGTGCGAAGATATAGGTTCGCGCAAAACACAAGCGAAAGCGCAGACCTAGCCTACCTAGCCTACCTAGCTACCTAGCTACCTAGCTACCTAGCTACCTACCGACCTATGTACATACATACATACATACATACATACAGACATACATACATACATACATACATACATACATACATACATATATATATATATATACATAGGGTTTGGATCGAGCCTCCCGTAGCGAGGAATTGCCATTACCCCAGTGCGGTTTCCTGCCGCACGATTTGCGAAGCCATAGGCAAACGGGCTCCTCCTTCTCCGACCTGGCATAGGTACCAGCGGAAACGAAGAGCCAAGGCTCGCTTCAGAGTTCGAGTGGCTCGAAAGGAGCATAGACTGCCTCCGTCGAGGGAACTGCGCTTACTGCAAAGCCATCATAGCCGACCGCTTTATCGCGAGTCGATGGGCCGTCGCACACAGGAATGGAACAAAAAGGAGCAAAGCTATGGTGGCTGGCACAAGCAGCAATCCTCTGGCTGGCAACAACCGGAGCAACGACAGCATGGCGGCTACAAGCCACGCGACTCATGGCAGAATGGACAGAGCTGGGAAGAGGGCAAGCCCAAGTTTCCGTCTTACTCCATGATGAAGGTGGAACAGGCCCCGGCGAAGGACAATGGCAAGCCCGACGACGACCTGCCAATCCGGCCAGGGGAGTTTGTTCGTGGTATCCAGCGATTTGTCACGGTGGCTCGCAAAGCGGAGATACGGGTTCGCAAAGCCCAAGAGGAGAGGGAAGCGATCTTGGGCAGATGGGACAAGTTCCAGAACGAGTTGCAGGCGGCATTCGTGAAAGAGCGAGAGCTCTTCAAGAAGGACCTGCAACGAAACCAGGAGGAGCTGAACAAGTTGGACGAGGCTCAGAGAGGTGCCTTCGAAGACCTCCAAAAGGCCTTCTGCAGCCCGGCTACCCTGAAGAGCAAGCCAGCTGCACAGCCCAATCAGGAAGCTTTACAGGAGTGGCAAAGCCTCCTGGAAGCCTGCGAAGAGGAACCGGATGTCGAGATGACGGCGGCGATGGCGGAGGCGCTTGGAGCCCACCTCAAGGACTACCTCGAGACGAAGACACCGGCCCGCCGCCGAACACCGAGGATGGAGACAATGACACTGCCAAGGCCCACGTCCAGCCAAGCTGGGACGAAGAGTTCCAGGGCATGGGATGCTTTCATGGAGGCAGCGAGTGGCTTCACTCGACGACACAAGGAGGCAGAGGAGGACAATGGCGCCGAGCCCCCGACGGATCCCTACATGGTTTCGCCAAGTCGGAACACCCTTGTCCCTGGACCAGAGGCACGGACTCCTTCGAGGCCACGATCCAAGTCACAGCGAACCCCTATCAAGCTGCTGGGCAGAAGGCCGGCGCCGAGCCCCAAACCCGGCTCGGCATTGGCCAAGCGGCTCGAGGCCAAGAGACGTACAGCCTTGGCTTCCCTCAAGGTGGATGGGGGCGACATCTCCGACGAGGAAGACGACGAGGTGATGGTTGGAGCCCTCGGGCGGAAGGAGGCGATCCCCGAGGAGATCATCGAGTAGCATGGCTTCGAAGGACGGCCACTATAAAGGAGGTTGCATTTGAAGTGGAGACCACCTGTGGCGAACAAGCTATGCCATATGATGTTGTGAGATGGCCGGTGTGCCCCTCACACGAGCAAGAGCATTCTTGGGGGCTTTTTCGGTCTGTCCCCCGTGCTCGCAATCCTACTTTTGAGGCTAACTCCAGCTGGCACGGCCCCTTGGGAGGCCACGTCCGAGATTGGAGCAGCCATTGGTCTGGGAAGGGCCGTCATGCGGAGTGGCCCGGACTACGAAGATGCTGGAGCATTCTAGATGTTCTGGAACTTGTCTATGAACTTGTGGAGGTCATCTTCTGGGCAGGCGAGGCGGGAAGCTCCCACCTCGTGGCCTTCTTTAGTACCCTCCTTGCGGTCTTCACCATTGCCCTGGTGCTTGTCGCGATTGGCAAGCTACCAATTGGCAAGGGAGTGTGCCCAACTCCCCGACCTGGTCCTATTCCAAACAGGATACTCCAGGTCTTCCTGCTGTTTGCGGTGTCTTATCAGGCACAGGCGGTCCGGAATCCGCCGCGGTGTCGGAGCGGGTCTGCAGTACCCATGCCGACAGATCTTGAACTATGGTCGGCCGGACAACGAACCCTACGAGAGCAACTCATCGAAGCAGGCTGTCGGCATCTTTACGATCAGCCGCTCCAACGCAGCCCTGGTAAGGCCCCCCCGCCGCGTTTTGCAGTCCCTGTGGCGACTGAGCAGATTGATGACTTGCAGCCTACGATGGAGGAGGAAGGTGTTCATGTCACGATTTGGGTGGCGGCCCCCTTCTACGAGTCGGAGGTCATCGATGTTCTACTCCCTCAGCCCTTGACTCAAAACATGATGATTGAGGCCATCAAAGGATCAACGGCGGTGATGCCGGACTCTTTTGACCAGTTTTATGCAACAACACCTCAGATTGGGGATCATTATGCAAGCTTCATTGCTTGCCCGCCGTGGCTGGGAGAAACCAGCAAGACTATGCTGGTCATGGATGCGAGAGAGATCGGTGGGACGGTCTTCGCTTTTTATGTAGATGATGAGATCAGCCTGCAGACGGTGAAGAATAACCTGTTGGAGTTTGAGGCCAGTCAACCGGACGTGTACCTTTTTGGGCACCACAGGCCCCTTCAGCCGGGACAACTTGCTCGTCCGATTACAGCTGGTGTTGTGAAGGTGGTCCCAAGGGGAGCAATTTGCCGTTGGTCTGATGAATTAACGACCCGACTCAGGCAAGTTGACAGATGGCTGCCGAACTTGGACCCCCCGGGAGCTAGAGATGGCCTGTTTGAGGTTTTTCAATCGACAGATGACCAGGTCATCGAGGACCTCATCGAAGATGACGAGAGACCGATCGAACAAGCCGCCGCAGAAATGCTCATGGTGGACTACCCGTGTGTTGTCTACCTGCCTGAGGAGAGAATTGCCAAGCTTGCCCATGAAGGCCGCCGTATCTGGGAGATTTATGCGGTCTTGAATGTCAACGAGCTCTCCGGGGAGGACACTTTTGTCATCTTTCTGGACCTTCAGCAGCTAGGTCTGTTCCCACAATGGGCACAGCTGACCACAGCTGACTTTGACCCAAGGGAGTATGTCAGCGGCCTCCAGCTGCAAGGCATCCAGGATTGGGTTATCACGGTTATTGGCGGTCAGCCACAACGAAATGGCAAACTCGTTGTCAAGAACTGCGAGACCCTTGTCATCACCCTCCAGCCGCCAGAGGAGACGTCGAATGAGAATGACTCTGGTGATGAAGAGAGCGATGATGACGATAGTGACTCAGGGGATGATAGCTCGAGGGTCTCTCTCAATTCTGGCAGTGACGAGACAGTCATCAATGAGGGCCCCCCGCGCGGACCCCCACCACCACGATCAGTGCAGCGAAGCCGATCACCACGGCGAGATCCCAGGGACAATGATGGTGTTTACCAGAGAGCGAGTTCTTCGTCTCCCTGGCAAGTACCTCTTGCGGAACTCCTCCCTCCCCCGAGGTTTGACATCGACTGTGAAACCATACCGCTACAACATGGTGCTGAAGAGGTGTCCCAAATCGTTGCAGTCTGGCCCCCTGACTGGATGCAGGCCAGTCTTGACGACATTGACTTCAAGCCTGTCGCCAGACAAGCACTGGCAGCCCTGGTACATTGGACGACCATTTTGTGTGGAACTGCCCAGCTTAGCAACCTGGCGGTGCATATCTACACGGATGGTTCATATGCAGAGGAGCAAGGAATCAGTGGAGCTGCTGCACTGATGCTTCTTAGAGATGACAGCAACCGAACGGCGTGGCTTGGTGGCTGTGGAACAAAAATCCTAGGAGACCCGGACTCCTTGTGGACTGGATCATACCCACCAGCCCTCTATGCCGAGCAGGTGGCCATTGTCCTGGCGTTGCTTTGGATTGGTCAGGCCCTGCATTTTATGCCGATTGGTGAGGTTGTGGTGCACTTTGACTGCCAAGCGGCGGGTTGGAGTGCAGATGGATCATGGGCCCCGTGCAACAGCTTTGCAACCAAAGTTCACGAGCTTGAGCTCTTCATTCGATCTCTGTTGGCGGGAAGATTGACCTTTCAACATGTCAAGGCCCATGAGGGTGATGCTTGGAACGAGGCGGCAGATGTGATGGCCAAGACCGTCAGTGGCTGTCCAAGCTTGATTCCCAGCCCCCCGGCCCGAAACTGTCAAGCTTTCCTATGTGCTGATCTCAGTTGGCTGGCGACGACAGTGTGGCCTGGAGGAGGAGGAGTCCTGCGCATCAAACATGGAAGTTTCTCCAGTGGAAGCCCGGCGAGCAATTCGAGGGAGGCCCCTTAACACCGGAGGAGCTCGTGCCGACTGTGGCCAACACCACCACTAGCGACAAGGCGGTGGTACGGGTCAATGTTCTGTCGGTCAATCTGCAGGGCATGAAGGGCAAGCATGCCTATGTGGAGCAGCAGCTGGAATGGAAGGGAATCCAGATTGCCTTTTTTCAGGAGACGAAGGATGCCGAGGGCACTGTCTCATCAAGACGATTCCTGAGGCTGGCTTCGCCTTCCCAGGCCCACTGGGGAACTGCGATCTGGTTTAGCAAAACACTTGGTGCTTTCGAGGTGGAGGGAAAGAGGATGATCATTGAGGAAGCCGACCTGGTGATTGTCCAAAGTACCCCGCGACTCCTCCTCGTATCCATTGATAAGGATGGTCTTAAGTGCTTGCTATTTTCGGGCCACTGTCCGCACGAAGCCCGCGCCGAAGAACGACAGCAGTTCCTTTCTGAGTTGGCAAGACGACTACGACAGCTGCCACCTCATGACCTGGTGATTGGTGGCATCGATGCCAATGCGAGGCCGCCCCTCGCCTATGCGGAGGTAACCGGCACCAGACCCTTCAGCCAACCAGATTTTGCCGGCCAAGAGTTTGCTGCGACACTTCATGATTGCAATCTCTGGCTGCCTGCCACCTTCCATGACTACCATCACGGTATCGATGCCACCTACCAGCACCCGAATGGTCAAGAGCATCGTATTGACTTTATCGCACTAGGTGGTCGTGCTCCGGCCAATCAGGTTGAGTCTCGGGTTGCCCTTGACTTTGATACGGCCAACAAGCTCGAGGACCACAAAGCGGTTGAGCTCACACTTGCTTTCACAGTCGGAGGCCTACATGGTGAACGGAAGTTATACCGGCCCCGTTTCGACCGGCAACGAATGCGATCCCGGGAAGGGCAGGCGATTATCCGCGAGGCTATGATCAGCTACCAGGCACCACAATGGTCTGTGGATGTGGATAGGCACTGCCAGCACTTGCAGGATTACCTCCTGCGACTGATGGAGGACAACTTCCGGGTGCCCTCGGGAGGATTCCGAGCAACCTACATCAGTCCAGAGGTTTGGTCCTGGAGGGAAGCCAAGCTTAAGCTCAAGGAGCTTGCTGGTCATCGGCGAAGAATGTGGCCTACTGCTGTTGCAGAGGCCTTTTCGTGGTGGGCAGGATCCTCTGATGCCTGGTCCCCACGAGCTGTCCTTAAACAGGAGCTACTGTATGATATGGTGGCGGCGGCGATCACCTTCGCCACTGATCGCATCAAGCGGCGAATCTACAAGGACAAGCAAACTTTCTTAGAAAAGTTGGCACATGATGGTCTCTCCAGCACAGCCCAGATCTTGCAGCGCTTGCGACAGCATGGTATTGGAGGGCGGAAGAACAAGGCGCAGAAAAAGCCGCTCCCCAAGTTGTGCCGCCAGGATGGAGGGCTGGCTGCTAACCGAACTCAGCATGATGACGTTTGGTTGAAGCATTTTGGAGACCAAGAATATGGTCAAAACTACCTGAAACAAGCAGGTAACTTGAGTGGGGACCCGGCTGAGGTCCCATGGACGAATGCGGATGTGCCAACCAGGGCGGAGGTTGAGCAGATTCTTCGGGCTACCCCACTTGGCAAATCCCCTGGCTTGGACAACATCCCAGGAGAACTACTTCGAGCGGCCCCTGTTGAGATGTCGGCGGCGGTCCACCCGTTGTATGTCAAGTCGCTCCTCACATTGTGTCAACCCCTCCAGTGGAGGGGGGGCATTTTGTTCTCGGCCTGGAAAAGGGCTGGACCAATTGAATTGCCAGAGAACTCCAGGTCGCTTTTTGTGAGCACCACCTTGGGAAAAGCTTACCATAAGCTGATCCGTGGTCGTGGACAGGGAGCCCTACAAAGTGTTTTGCACGGCTTACATCTTGGAAGCCAACGAGGAGCACCGATTGGTTTTGCCTCGATGTACCTGCTTAGCTTTCTGAGACATGCACAAGCTCGTCACCACAGTTGTGCTGCTCTCTTCATTGACACCAGGGCAGCCTACTATCGGGCGGTGAGGCAGGTTGCCATCGGGACCCTCCAGGCCGACGAGGATGTGGCGAGGCTCCTTTCCTACTTTGGCCTCGGACCAGACGATATGCACCATTTGCTGCGTATTGTCCAGGAGGGTGGTCTGATGAAAGAGGCTGGAATCAAGGAGAGTGTGCAAGCAGCCTGTGCAGACTTCCATCGTGGCACATGGTTTGTGAGTAGTTATGCTACTGGACACAAGCTTGCTACCACCACAACTGGGTCAAGGCCTGGAGAAAGTTGGGCGGATGCGATATTTGCCTACATCTATGCACGGGCCATGGGCACCTTGGTGGAAAGAGCTGATGGGGAGAGCTTGTTGTCGTACATTGAGCACAATCCTGACAATGGCATTTTCAGTGGGCCTGCTGGCAAAGTTGCGTCGATTGCCCGGGCGTGGGCAGATGACTCCGTGCTGCCGATTGAGGATAAGTCGCCTGGTCAATTGGTAGCCAAGCTCAAGAGACTTGCGTCCCTGGCTATCTCGACCTTAGAGGAGTTCGGGTTGAGCCCGAACTTGAAGCCGGGCAAGACATCGGCAATTCTCAGTTTGGTTGGAAAAGGGGCTATGGCAGCCCGTCGGGCTGCAACGATCCAAGGTCGACCAGCCATCCTCCTAGAGGACCTGGCCATTGAGCTGCCGATCGTCCCGCAGTATGTCCATCTTGGGGCGGTCATCGACAACAAGTTAACCCTGAAAGGTGAAAGCCGTCATCGCCTCGCCCTCCTTGGCTCGGCCTACGATCAGGGTAAGAGGCTTGTTTTTCAGAACAAGACCATCCCCTTGGCGATACGGGCTTCCCTCTTTGAGACTGGTGTTCGGTCCACTCTGTTCAACCTGTCTATTTGGATGCCGGAGGGCGAAGCCTGGAGCAAGCTCAGTGGAGGTTATTCCCGATGCCTAAGGCGTTTGCTTTCCACGCACTACAAGGGAGCCGACCTCTTCAAGATCCCGCTCCCCATGGTGCATGTCCTCACTGACAGTTGGAGTCTAGACCTTGTTGCAATGCGGAGCCGATTGGGCCTATTGGCTGCTTTGGTGACAAATGGTCCAGATATCCTTTGGGCAGTTTTACAACAGGAGCAGAGGTGGATGTCTCAACTCCAGATTGATCTGCGGCGACTACGGACTTTCGACAGCACCTGGCCGTCTGTAGATAGACAGTCCTGGACAAAATGGGTGTCCAGGATTACGGAGAAATCCTGCCGGCTTCAAGCGATGTGTCAGGCGAATGCTCGGGGCCAGACACAAGCAGGACATTCAGGACCATGTCGTTACGGTTGCCCTCTGGATGATGCATCGGTTTGCTACAAGCGGGGGCCAGAATCAAACTGCCCAGGCAAATGATTGGTCCTGCAGAATGTGCAGCCTGCGCTTTCGATCCAAAGGTGGGCTTGGAGCCCACCTCTTCAAGGCCCATGGCCGGCGTGCTGCCTACCGGGCGTGTGTACAGGGCACGGTGTGTGCTGCTTGTGGCAAGCAGTACTGGTCCGAGGCGAGATTGGCTGTGCATCTTCGGGATACCCCGTGGTGCAGCAACTCACTGCGAAGCCAGGGCCTCTTTGCCCCACAACCTAGGCCGGGTTTCGGCAGCCGAGAATGGAGGAGGCTTGAAACCGAGCAGTACACTCCGGCGCCTACGGAGAAAGTCCTGGAACCGACAGGTGATGGATCACATCACCGATGGAGTGATGAGGCTGCCAGTGCCTACAGGGCAATTTGTGGTGAGCTCTTTGAGGCTCATTCGTGGTCCGATGCAGATGGGCTTGTGAGAGCCATCGTTGGTGTACTGTCGAGCGTTCCATTGTATGCCAGCGAGGAGTGTGACGTCTGCGACTACATTGCTGGAGAGGTCCGGGAATTACGAGGCTTGGACCCACAGCTCCTATGGGATGAGATGTCCACTGAGATTGTTTTGCAAGCTCTGGAAACCACGCCTTTGTCCCCGAGGGCGGCGATTTCTGAGTGCTGTGAGCGAAGCAACACGCTGCAAGATTTCAAGGCGGAGATTGCGGCGATCCAGTGGGAGCAGATTGTTCGAGGTTGTTCGTTTGATCGCGAGACCCCTGAAGCAACACCTGAAATCCTGGAGATCTCTTGGGAAGACGGAGGCGATTTCTCCAGTGGTGTAGTTGAGGCTCCGACCGCGTTAGACGACCCTCTTTGCTTTGTCCCTTTTCAGCTCCGTACAGTTTGGCGGCGTGTGACACAAGGCACAGTTAAGGTGATCACTGCCCCACCGAGCTTTTGGGAACATCCCCTGGCTGCACCTTTTGCAGCACTAAGGGGCTCCGCATGTAATTAGAGCAGCGTACTCCTCTGATTGCCTCGAAATGAAAATGAAAATATATATACATATATGCAGGTATACGTGTACATACACATACACATACACTCACACACATCAACACGCGGAGACAGGCTAATTAGGGAGTCAGGTATGGCGTTACGTGTAGACTTGGACTGTGTGTTCAACTCTACCAGGTTGTTATTGCTTGCATAGTGCAAAGTGTGGCTAAGTGGCTTGCACAAGTGGCAACATGGCCGGTGCCAAGTTGGT
Source organism: Symbiodinium necroappetens (assembly GCA_905231915.1). Classification (NCBI taxonomy): domain Eukaryota; class Dinophyceae; order Suessiales; family Symbiodiniaceae; genus Symbiodinium; species Symbiodinium necroappetens. Next base: position 8,268 of record CAJNJA010056363.1, on the reverse strand, counting down.
CTTTTCTCTTTGCCGCCTGCTCAGATGTTTTGCTGAACGGAGTTGGCAGCCGTAGGATGTAGGGGGACCAGTGGGGTCTGCTGAGGCCAGAACCTTACACTCCCTGATGTTGTTCTTGTTCCGGTGCAGTTTAGCAGTGGCATTTGGCTGAGGAGTCCTATCCTCCAGTCCAAATGTCGCAGCCCGGCAAGTCAAAGAGGAACCAGCGCGAGAGCAATTTGGCCGTCCCTTGGATTCAGAAAGCTGACTCCGGCTCTGTTTTGTTGCTAAACCACTGTGTCGTCCTGGTCCGAGGAAAAGTACCAGACAGACGGCCCCTTCACTACGGCACCAGGGCACCGAACGCTATCGCTGTATGATGCTGTGTGTCAGAGTGCTTGCTTCCAACACATCCAACTCGTAAGCATACATCGAAGCCACATTTTTTTTTGGTTTTCTGCATAGTTTGCGTTACGCTTTCGACCTGCGTGCCGTGCTGCATGTCACCATCTGGTTGCCGAGCGCATGGGCTTAGAACAGGCCTTCATGCCCGTCTTGGTGTTTCTTCTGGTTTGCGGTCGTCGTTCGGTTCCATCTGCTAATGTTCAAGCTGTATGGATTTGGATTGGACGCCGTCATGAGAAGGGGAGGGTTTGGAGGCTTCTGTAGCAAGTGTAGGGTATAGCAAGCACACATCTCTGCAGCTGCCCGAAATGAAGCCGATTAGGACTTCGTCAGTTCGGAACCTTACATGCAAACTTCTACGTAGACGCCGGAAGTGGATCAACATCCATGCGTGAGCCTCAACCGCAGAAGGGCACCAGGTTCGTGGGGTCCCAAGATACCATGGTACCGCTCTTTGCTGCCCAGTATGCTTCCGAGATCCGATCGATCTGGCCAGTGTTGCTAGATGGCTAAACGAAACAGAGCCGGAATGCCGAACGGAACTGCTTCCGCACGGTCATGCTTGGACATGTTGTGCGGTGCTGTCGACTCGAGCTTGTCTCCCTTGGATTCCCCTGCAGAGCGAAGAATTATTTGCCCAGGTAATGATTCGAAACATTCCTACGGAATACACACAGGATGAACTGATCATGGAAGTGAGCGAGGCCCAATGCAGACGCATCGAGCTTCCTACTCTGTGGGAAATGGTTTGGCATGCTTGAAGGTCATGGGATCGCCTCACTTCTTTGACTTCTTCTATTTGTTGGAACCTCAGCACACTAGAGTTAGACACTTCGCCCAGACAAGCTCCGGGGCCCGGGCGGCCGCAGCATTGTTTCGTTGGGCGGTGTGTGCTGCATAAGTACGGGATCCCTTTGCCTTTCTGAGGCCATGGGATACGCAAAATGACTGCAACATCGGTCGAGTGGCGAGTTTAGCTGCGACCCAACGGTGTAAGTCAGTGTGTCCTGGGCGGTGCTGCACAAGATGTCATGCAAGATATCCTGGCATTGGACGGTCATACCATCGTACCACCCTTTCCCTCAAGAGCGTCCGTGATTGTACTACTTCGCCTGAGCTGGACGTGTACTTCAGCGTGAAGTCGCTGGATGGCCCTGGTCTTCTGTCGTCCTTGCCAGGTTATGTTTTCGTCAACTTTCCAGACCCGGCAGCAGCCCAGAACGCTGCTGCGGCCCAAGCTCATCAGAGCTCGAAGATGTCACACGCCAAAAAGGGTTATATCAGTGGACACTCAACTTTCCAGTCATGCCCGATGTGATTTCCTGATGAAGCCCGGGATGACAAGGACATATCGATAATAAAGCCCTCCTAGTGTAGCAGTGCAATCGCTTCATCCTCGCCACTCACATCGGGCCGTCCTGTTCTGCTGAGGTTCGAGCTTTTTCCAATTATCATTTCCGTCTTCACGACAGCAAAAAGGTGGCGGGCCGGAGAAACACAGCGTTGGCGTTCGACTGCATGTTCACTGCATGCGTTGTTTTGGAATCCAAAGTATCAAGTGCTTCCTGCTCCAGGTTGGCAAAGTATCGCCAGCGCACATCCAGGTGGTTTTGCACACGGATCCATAGGGCAAGTTGGTCCAGCTGCACGCGGCACATACGCATGTCCTATGATGAATCCAGCTTCGTCAGGGCCTCGAGAACAATCTCAGGCACCTCCAGGCAAGTGCTAGTGCTTGGCAAAAATCTCAAGTTGGGGCACATTTGCAGAGACGGGGCGTTCGCAGGATCGAGCTGTCGTGCTGGGCAACCATCCTTGCAGCCCCATAGTAATGTGGTGGCTTGGCTTGCATTCTCGCTTGGCAGTCCATGGTTTCTGCAACCTCTGCCGCGGGCGTGCGTCTGCATGTTGGCATATCGGTGGTTACTATTAGCTGAGGAAGGGACAGAAGGCCTGTGCACAAGTGGAGAGAGCGTTCTCTGCTGACAGCCGTTTCATGGCCTCGGAGGTGGAACTGAGCCTCATATTTCAAGAGCTCAGGACCCAGGACTCGCTCGGCATGTTTTCATCGGATAGCTTTGCAATAGCAGCTCTGCGGCACTGCGATAGCTCACCAGGACACCTTGAGAAAGTTTGAGAGTGGCCACAACTCCTCTCCTGGTGAAGCCCTCGAGAATCAAACGGATCTTCTGCGGTTCTTGTGTAGAGTTTAGACTCTCGAAGGCCACATCCAGGCACAGAGCGACCTCGCCCAGGCACTGCGCAGAAGAAGTCTCAATTGGGAAAACGGGGAGGGAAGAGCGAGAGGTACGGACTGTACTGGTAGTGGAGGGGGGCGGGGCGAGAGAGAGACAGAGAGAAAGAGAGAGGGATAGGCAACTCGCCACCACAGCCCTGGCGAAAGAAAGAGAGAGATAGAATGTACTGAAGCAGCAGCCAACGACCGGGGGCAAGCGACCTCCACAGGGAGCAATGCTGATGACAACCATGGGGGCGACACTCCAACCCCGCGACCTGGCCAGTGGATTGGGCTGGTGGGAGCATCTCCATCCCAAGCGCAGGCGATGATCACAGACAGCCTGGAAGCTGCCATTCAAACGGCGGCGCAGACGCAACTGGACCAAGAGATGGGGGAGGAGCCCATAGAGAGCCTCGCCACCACGATCCCATGGCACATGTGGAGTCAGCCGCTGGCCAGCGGGGAGAACAACCAGCTGGACGTGGGGGACAGCTCGAACGAGCCGCAGGGAGGGCGTGCACCGCTGTCTGAGTCCGAAAGTGACTTGAGTAGCCAAGGAAGCCGCAGACGCTTTCTCGCTGTTGCACTGTAAAGACCCTAAGCCTGACTGCCATGTACCTCTGCCCCCGCCCGCGGCCAGTAGCAACAGCAGAGCTTGAGCTACCTCAAGACGGGGGAGCAAAGGGCCGTAGTGTACTGACACCCACTCGTTGCCGTAACAACCTACTGTAGCCTGAGCCCGACCTTTGTTTGTACCTTTTCAAGGCAACCCGGGGGGAAACCTGACACTAGGGGGAGCAGATGTGTACCTTGCAGATGGGGAATACTGTGATTCCCAAGCTGTCTTTGCTTCTTACCGCATCCTGTACCGTTATCGTTGTTGCTTCTGTACTGCCCCGACTACCTGCAAAGAAACACGTCGCACCACTAGCTAACAGCTCGAAGTGACCTCGGGGGAAACCATCCTGGTTCGTCTAATATTTACCCGCCAGCCTTGTCATTCCACCGGGGGAGCGGAGAGCAAGTAGTATACACAACAAAAGCCTTCCAAACTGCAACGAGCCATGAGGGAACTAAGTTGCATCATGTGTCTGATGTTTCTCAGCTGTGTTTAGGCTTGTCTTTGTTAGGGGTTTAGCTGGCTTCAGGGCAGTTGCAGTACAGTGCTGGCATGGGGGGAGGGAGAAGCATATGGTCTGACTGTTCATTGTGCCTTGATTTCGGGGGCGACCTACCATGCCAGACCCAGAAGGCTGTACAGCCAAACTCACAGGGGGGAAACCCCTGCTGAGACTCTCAAAGCCTGCCAAGACCAGCAGGTGCGCGTACGCGTGAGGGGCAGGGGTGCGACCTACCCTGAGCCCCAAGCCTGGTAGAGAGAGAGAGAGAGAATGTACTGTAGTTGGGAAAGGTCATGCTTGCTTTTGAACTGCTGCGATGTCCTTGTATCTTGAGTCGGGGACAACCTGAATTGTTCCTTTTTCTCTCGCGTCCCAAGTTGCCGTGTCACAGTTCCCCAGAAGAACACCACAACAACATGGGCCATACGGCCGGGGAAATAAAGACGTTCTCCCATGTTCTCCCTGCCCGGGAGAGAGACCGAAAGAAAGAAAGAGTTCTTGTCGGAGCGTTAGCCGGCGAAGGCAGGTTCGGGATGCGGGCTGCCTGCTTTGCGGTTGAGGCAGCGCGGCTAACCAACTAAGCGGGGCAGCTCGTTCGACTCAGGCCGAAAAGGCTCGGTGCACGGAAACGTGCGAGGGCAGCTCGCACAACCAAAGCCGCCATTGGTTTCCATGAGGTCACGTGCACGGGGCGGCACTAGCAAAAATCTAAGCACTGTGGGAAGCCTGTTCAAAGGGCCAGGCTGAGGGTATCGGGTCCTGGGGTTTAGGGTCTTAGGGTTTGGGGTGTAGGGTTTAAAAGGATGTGGGTTTAGGAGTCAGGCTCGATGCGAGAAGACAGGCTGGTTGCCCAGCAGGAAGAAGTCGCAACAACGGGTGTGGGCCTTTCCGGCCAGCTTGCGCAGTGTAGGGCCTAGGGACGAAAGGAAAAAGTAGAGCGAGAGAGGGAGGAAACCTGCAGAGAACGAGCCATTGGAAGCAGCTCTGCCCCGAAATGCTGTGACCCACTTGTCGAGTATCGCGAGGTCTGAGGTCCTCCGTTTCGCTGGGGGAGACAGAGAGGTGAGACACGCGTGAAGTCGTTAAGAAATGCTGCAGTGATCTGTGATCTGTGCTGCTGCCTCACTTCGCTGGCAGCTATGAGCGAAATGGAAATGACCGCATGGGAAGAAGAAGAAGAAGCAGAAGAAGAAGAGACATGCTGCAGCTGAAGGATGCCAGCGGTACGCTTGACGACGCAACATAGAGAAAGAGCAGCACGAACGAAAGCCAACCTGCGAGCCCGAGAGCCGCCTCGGAGCCGGCTCCGAGATCTGCCGTGCTCGTGCGCAGCTTCATGCCTGGCAGACAGCGAAGTCCTGAACCTCGAGTCCTGGCATCCTTTGTGGGCTTCGGGACGGAAGGGACACAAGATTTGGGGGGGTGAGCAAGGGGGAGGCTACCCCTCAATTTTGAGGGGTCTCCTCGCCTCGGAGCCAATCTTTGGTCAGAGCGATTGGTAAGGGGGCAGGGGAATACCAGGACATGGCCCCAAGGAAGACATCCAACACGCTCATAAAAGACTCAATCCTTCATCAATCCATCATGGGTTGGCCGAAGAGAGGCAATGGCTGGTCTGAATGCGAACCCGGTGGGACAGAAACCATACTGTACTGGTAGGACAAGAACCCCCTGCAAAAAAGCGGAGGGTGGGAAATAGAAGGACAAGAGATCAGCTCAGACTTTAGAGCGTCTTTGGGTGTCGGAGTGTCGGAACTCGAGGCCGCAGCCGAAGCCTTGAAGGCCCCAGCACCGGCGAATGTCGGCGAGGCGAAGTGCAACGAGGGCAGAAGATACTGCGTTCTGGTTCCATGGGTTCCCTGGCCAGACTTTCGCTGCCCTGCTGGACCGTGCGGCGGGACTTTCTCGATCGCAAGGCCCATGACTGGAGCGTTCAGTTTGGAGTGGATCCTGATGCACTTACCAAGCGCAAAGGTGCAGCGATGAATCCTGGCTTGGTGATGCCCTACATGCAGCGGGCAAGCCCGATCAGAATTCCGAGTTTGTTTGCGGCTGTCGGGATGTCTCAAAAGCCTGTTTCGGACAGTCAGGCAGCTCAGGGAATGCAACAAGGCCTCGCCGGAGAGACAAGTTGACGTGTTCCAAGTTCTGCAGCTGTGCATCATCCCCAGGTGGTCAGGGCATTTTGTCACCACCTGGATCCGTTGGGTCGAACTACAGCATGGCCAGTATGGTGACTGGACCGGGCGGATGCAGCATTCTGTGAGGGTCAGATGGGGAGAGAAGCTGCACTAAAACTGGCAGGAGGTGCATCACCTGCTGCCGCAGCATACAATCGCATGATGGCTGGAGCTCAAGGCTTCTCTCTCTGGGTCCCTAAACCCTAAACCTTAAGCCCTAAACCCTACACCCAAATCGTTGGGTGTTGGGGGGGGCCCCGGCCAGGCTACAGCCAGCCCGGCCTGGGCCAGGCGAATCTTTTGCAGCCCGGGGGCCGAGCTGGGACTTTTCGAAAAGTAGGGGTACCTTCTTTTGGGGTCCTTATAACAAGGATCCTACCATTTAGGGT
>CAJNJA010056352.1:0-23585 GCA_905231915.1 Symbiodinium necroappetens | reverse complement strand
CCCGGAGTACGAAGTTTGTAAGAGTTCTTGTTTCTTATCAGGGGCACCCCATTAGTCCAAGGCCCCATGACCGAACTTCAAAGTCCGCAAGAGTTCTGATTTAAACATCAGGGGCGCCCCATCAGTCCAAGGCTCCATGCTCGAACTTCAAATTCCGTAAGAGTTCTGATTTCAAAACCAGGGGCGCCCCATCAGTCCAAGGCTCCATCCCCGCAGTACGAAGTTTGTAAGAGTTCTGTATAGACATGCGGAAAGCCCTAAACCCCTGAACCCTAAACACTAAGCCTAAAGGCAACTCGGTGATTTCTGATGCCTCGAAGCAGTCCAAGCCTCGTCCTGTTGTTTGGCAACAGACCTTCGGTTGACTGCGCTTGCTACGTCTCTCACTTCAAGTTGGAATTCCTGTCTTCCTGTCACAGACTCGAAACCCACATTCGACGAACTGACATCAACTACGCTTTGGAAGCAGCGAGTCACGACCTGAACGTCTACGAAGGACAGTTGAACTCGGTGTCAATCACCACTTGTCTACTGACTTTGGCAATTTTCCGTTGGTTGTGCCATCTTTCTCCCCGAGAAGACTCGAACTTGCTCACCTACCCTTCCCTCACATACTCATCAGGTTTTGGGTTGACTGACGGAGGTCGGGATTACGTGGCATTCAACACCCGGGTGTATCATTTTGGTTGCCTCTTCAGGGCTTATTTCCTCAAACGCATCGACCAAGAGCTCATTCTTCGAATAGCTGAGTTTCTTTGGGACAAAGGAGTAAGAAGGGACCTCGACAGCCTCGCAAGTCGAATTGAACTGAAACCCAAAGGGAGGTGCGTTCACAGAGTTCCTGTGTGTTACTTCTTTGTGTTACTTCTTGAGCACCAGACCGGGAGGAACTGTAAGAGACAAGGTCCGAGCAGGCATGTCCGGATACCTCAACTTCTACAAAGCCATCGCTGAGTTCAGTCAGACTCAGGATTCGGAACTGGAGGACCGGTTTCGATACCAGGGCGGGGGCCCATCGGCTCTCAGGGACGCCCTGGTCTTGCTTGATGATCGCTCCCTCGTCGCCTACACCTTAGGCTTCGGCCTAGCGGCAAACCATTTCGGTACATCCACCCTAAACCCCTAAACCCTTAAACCAACCCCTAACGTCCTCAAGCCCTAAGACCTCAAACAGCCAAGCCCCAGCCTCCATGACCCCGACACTTACCGGCAAGGTCCATGCACCCAAACAGTATAGACTTTGGCCTTAAAGAAGTCCTTATACCTCCGAAAGGAACCTTAAAGAACCTTTTAAAGGAACCTTGAAGGACCCTTTAGAGGAACCTTAACGGACCCTTTAAAGGAACCTTAAAGGACCCGTTAGAGGAACCTTAAAGGACCCTTTAAAGGAACCTTACCCAGAGAACCCAATACCCTTCAATTAAGGAATAGACCTTAAATTGTAGGGTTCCTGAAATGGGATCTATAAGGGTTCTATACGGGAATTAAGGAATATGCCTTAAATGATAGGGGCCTTAATCTTATGATTTAAGGTATATTCCTTAGTTAGGGGGTATTGGGTTCTCTGGGTAACCCCAATCCTGATTAAAAAGGATTCTGTAGAATGCCTGCGCAACCTGATGGTAACTCCTAAGCAATACTTGCTACCCGCCTTGAGGTCCCACATTCCATACTTCGTTTTTGGTACAGTACTAAAGCCCTACAAACTTGGGCACTGGGACCTTTTTGGTCCGTAAAAACCCTGAACCCCTCCCAAAAAAAATCCTAAACCCTAAGTCCTAAACCCTAAGCCCTAACCCCCCACCCCCGCTTAAACGCATGAGTCGCTGGGGCAGGTCCGCTGCCCACAAGCGCTTAGAAGCGGCCTTGGACCACGGAGGACCTATAATATATTATAGGGTTCTAGAGTAGGGGCCTTATAATAATTAGAATAGGATTTTGGGGTCCGTTATATTACAAACATAAGGAACCCCCAGAATACTATTGGTAATTATTTAGGCCCCTACATTATACCCCTTAGCGTCAAAACAGCCCAAAAGCCTCACATAATAGGGTCTTTTGGCCCAAAAGCCTTAACTTATGAGTCCTTTGAGGGTAAGGGTACCTTAAATCAAGTAGGTTCCGGAGTATGATTTAAGGTATAAATATTGCGTAAGTCTTATAGAAACCCTTTAGAAACCCTAGTAGATCTTTTAACGAGCCTTTTAAGGTATAGAATATAGGGGCCTTAATAATTACCTATACTATTTTGGGTGGTTCCTACCCTATTCTAATTACTAATTAGAGCCCCTATATTACTAGTAGATCCTTTTAAGCAGCCCGTTACCTAAACCCCTAAACCCCAAACCCTAAAAACCTTAAGAGATATCGAAAACACAAAGGATTTTGGAACATCCAGGAACCTTACCCTAAACCCTAAACCCTAAGCCGATTCAGGTTTCAGGGTCCCGGCATAACCGAGTTCGGGGTTCCGCCTGGGTAGCAGAGCTTTGGGGGTTTAGGGTTTTTGGGTTTAGGGCTTTATTAGGGCTTTTGGGGGTTTTGAGTTTCAGGGTTTCAGGGTTTCAGGGTTTAGGGTTTTAGGGTTTCAGGGTTTAAGGTTTAGAGTTTTAGGGTTTAGGGTTTAGGGTTTAAGGTGTGCTCTGGATGATGTGTTGTAATTACCGAAGACATTGCGGTTGAGGTATATGGGTAGTTCTCTAAATTAGGGTCCCCTTTTCGGTTCCCAAAATAGTACGGCACCCTCATACAAAGGACACTAAAAGGGACCCTAATTTAGAGAACCACCCATACTACAAACAAATAGTCCCCAACAGATTCTGCTACAATACCCTGTTTTGATAACTGAGGTCCTTACAGTAGGCACTTGGACATTTATGGAGTTCCTTAAACTGCACGGCTGTTGGGTCCTGCTTAGCTAGGTAGTTGGAGGCATAACTGAAGCCCTAACCCTAAATCCAATATAATATACACCCTAGACACTAAACCCTGCACCTGGCACAGTACACCCTAGACCCTAAATCTAAACATTACACCCAGCAAGGAGGCCTCCAAAAACTGCAAGAGGCCTATGACGAGGCCGTGGCGGCTGGCGTCGACGCTTTTTCCGCCAAGAGGGCCATAAACAGGGAAGTCAATCAGGGTTTAAGAAAGTTTAGGGTTTGCCTTGTATCTCCTGAACTGAAGTTTCCGCGGCACTCGCTGCTCAAGTTTCTCGGAAATGCTAGGGCAATGGGCTGCACCACCGCTGTTTGAAGCCCGCCAATTCCTTTCGCTGTTCGGGCCATCCTGCAACAACACTCCTTGGGGAGCAATTGGATTAGCTATCGTTTTGGCTTTCTTGGTGGGCTGCTGTTGTGGAATCATTGCTGCTTGCATTGTTCTCTCAGGGCAGTGCAGGCGATTGCTACTTTGGCTGCTGCGAGGATTGGCTTTCGAAACTTTGGGAATCCAGGGGCCGAGATTGTCGGCAGAACAGCGGTTGGCTGAGTACCGCCACCGTGCATGAGCATCAGCAGTGGGGACGTGGAATCCTTGACTGTTGTGTTTGCCGGGCTGCGAGTTTCAATCCGTCGGCGAGCCGGGCATCCTATTGCCCTTTCGGTTTCTGATTTGGAACTGGTGAGTGCTGAAGAACCTGAGGCCCCGCTGCCCCCAACGAGGAGTCCGGATACCGCTATCCTGGCTGCTTACAGTCCTGAGGCCCTACAAAGGCTTTCTATCCCTGAGCTGGATACTTTGTCCCGGCGTCTCACAGGAACTGCAGGGACTTGGACGGGAGCGGCACGCGTAGCTCGTGCATTCCGCGCCGGGCTGGGGGCCCGACAACATCTTCTCGGCGGTTCAAAGATTTCTTCTCCCCAAATCCCTGGCTTGCGAAACGTCTACTACATTGTGCTGCGGGCACCGGGTGTTCCAGCCGGGGCGTGGACGCGATCTTTCAGGACTTACCAGGAACTGGTGCATGGCAGCGGTCCTCGGGGGTCTTTCGACATCAACAGCTCATCGCATTCATTCCCTAGCTTGGTGGAAGCAGAGGCCTACTTGCTCGGAGCCGAGCGAGAATGGCCGGAGGAGCGCCAGTAAGGCGGGCACTAGCCCGCAGCGACGTGGAGAGCTACGCCTTGGGGGTGCAAGGGGACCGGCCTTTGCCCCCAGGATACTTGGTGCTGCCTGCGGCTGGCGAGGAGGACGTCGAAAGGTTCGAGTGCGGGCCAATGGCTTCATGGTGGTGTTGCCAAACATCAACGAGGTTCGCGGTTACATCGAGGGTCTCTCGGGAGAAGATGGCGAACCGGTGGCGCTGATACAACGACAGCAACTGCAGGCGGAGACTGTGCGAGGCCGTCACTTGGGATCCGCTCAGGTGCTACTCGTGGATGTTCCTTGGAGCGGCTTGGAGTACTTTGTGAAGCAGCAGGCCATAAAAGGGTTGCCAGATCGAGCTTCGCGAGTCCTGACATTAGCTGTCGGGGGCACGCCGGGGCGGCCCATGGCTGGGGACGCATTGGACGCTGCAAGCCGGTGGGTGGACCACTTGGACATGGACACTGCCCAAGAATATTGGGCAAGCGCCCAGGAGATGCTCGACGGCGAGGCCATGGAGGAGGAGGAGCCCACCGAAGTGCCGAGGGCTGCAGCGATGCCACCGCCAGCTACCAGGTCCCGAGTACCAACGGGGCCTCATCGGGGAGTACCACCAGGAGGCCATCATCAAGGCGCGCTCTTCGGCGAGGGTGCCGGACTGACAGATGCAGATGCGGAGCTGAGCCGATTGAGAACGCTGGCGGGAGGAGCTCTTGCGCGGACAGGTCGAGTGGAGCAGCAGGCTTTGCTTCAGGCGCCATTAACAAAAGGGGGTCTCCACATAGAGGGAGTTCGAAGCGATCCCACCACCCTATGTGCAGGACCCTTTGCAGGAGGCCCTGGAGCCGGGAGCCTCCATGCATGCTCTGCTGCTAGCCCAGATGAGGCAGAACGCCCTCCTTTTGGAGAAGCTTGTGGCACATCGGAGCGGAGTCCGGAGTGCAAGACGCCCTCGCATCGGGCGGGGCCAGCGGGAGCGACGGATCCTCCGGGATTCGGGATAAAGGGCCATCTGGCTCGCGAGGCTGTTGTGAAGCAGGTCCAAGACGCCAAGGCAGTGACGGCCAGAGTTCAAGCCAACGCCTTGGCCGAACTGGGTTTGTACACCGGGCTTGATGCGGGAGTATTTGGAAAAGCGAGTGCCGTTGTTCGAGCAGAAGCTTCTGCAACACGTGGGGTGCATGGCAGCTCATGGTTGGGAGCAGGGGCATCGCACGGACAACGTGGAGTTACAAGCCTTTGCAAGTCGGATCTTGATGTTCGTGGAGCAGTGCGCCCTGGATGCTGGAAAGGTTCAACTTGCTTACCTATTAACGGGCATTCCGGATCCCTCACCCCTGGAGTTCAGCTCGAGGCGAGCGCCTGGCCTAAAGAACTTCTCAAGGCTCACACCGGCCCAATGGATGGCTGCGAACTTAGCTTTCGTCAAGGAGCTGGACTATGCCGAGACCCGCGTTGCCCAGTTCTCGAACAACCGGGGAACACCGCAGGCTCCTCCTCGCACGCCCGCGCCGGGCGATGCAGCTCAGGAAGCCGACGACGCCGGCGAGAAGCCCCCGCGGAGGCCCAGAGGACCCAGGCGCCCGAGAAACGACACTGCAAGCTAGGGGTCCTGGGTGGTTCGGGGGTGCCTTTTGGTTCTGCAGGAAGTCTGGACAAGAGTTTTTCTGCATGCGGCCAAAGGCCCACCGAGCTGCCCGGTTTCGATTCGCAACGCACAGAGCAGATCGATCCCCTCGAATTAGTATCTCAGCTTATTGCGGGTTTTTATAGTTGTAAGTCCTGTCTTAGTTGGTTTGTTCGGGATTCCTTAGCAGACCCTGCCTGCGATGTGAAGGTTGCTCCCTCAGGGGGCGATCTATGGCCCATCCCTCCACCCCGGTGGCGATGGATGGGATGCACCCGAAGTGGTCGCAAATTCAAGCGCCGTCGCCGGCGGCTTCAACTTCGCGCTCAGCTGCTGCAACTTTTGGTGTGTGCACTTAACTGGGAAACCCTAGGTCATCCCCGTCGTGCTCCCCCGAATGGCCGTGTAGGTGGTTGCCTTAGCGGTGCCCAAGAGCGCTGGAGACCTGGGTCGCGCGGCCGATAAATTAAGGAGTTTAACTAGTGTAGTTGACCAGCTCGGCGTGGACCTCCTAGGTTGGGCTTCTTGTGTGCATGATTCCCTCCTTCCCTATGTCACCTTCGACCCGGTGGCAGAGGCCCAGGCTCCGCAACAGTTTGTGGACTTTCGTAGTGACACTGCCTTGCCTGTGGTGGCCGATCGCATCAAGTGGGAATACGGTCCTATGTTTCAACCTGCACCCTACCTTAGTCCCCACCTTAAACTTGCATTCGAGCATCCATCAGTGCTTCGCCGTCCGGAGGAAGAGTGGGTGGACGTTCCGCCCGCGCGATTGCATTGCTCGAAGGATGAACTCTTGAAGCTTGCTGAAAGATGGGATCGATTGGGTTCGGTGGTAATCGCGCCCGCCTCTGGAGTCAAATGGAGTGAAACCGTAGGATTGTTTTCCGTGGGTAAGTCTGCTACTCATGATAGGCTCATTATTAATCCTCGTGTCAGTAATGCTCGGTCTTACTCCATACTCAAAGACACTTGCACCAGGCTCGCTTCTGACGCTGCTGTCGGTAACCCGAACAAGGGCTCAGGTTCCAAGCGGACGATTTGAGCGACTATTATTACACCTATAAGATTTCTCCAGAACGTGCCAATCGGAATTGCATCCGATGTTTGTTTGATCCGAGCGAGTTGCGCCACTTGCGAGCCGCACGCGATGTTGTGATGAGCGGCCCTCAAGTCCTTGCTTTAAACACCATGGCCATGGGCGACAGCCTGTCTGTAGAAGTAGGGCAAGCTGCTCATTACTCCGTCCTTCGGCAACACTGTGGAACATTGTTGACAGTCAGTACCCAAGGGTAGCACGATTGAGCTGTTAGCGATTGACGATCATGCTTGTTGCCAAAAACTTCTCCTCACAGACCTTGTGAAAGAGCCCTGTTTGCGTGACACCGTCATCTTCTCCAATGCGACCAAAAGTTACAAGCGCATGTCGGTCTTGTTTTGAACGACAACAAGAAGCGGCGAAACTTGACGAAAGGAACGGTCCTTGGGGCCGAGATTGACGGTGTCAAGGGTGTTGTGGGCCCGCCTCGCGACCGGACTTTGGCACTCTCGCTGGTGTCGGCTGTGGTTGCAAAACGCGGTCACGCCACTAGAGAATTGCTGGACAGAGTGTTGGGGTCGTGGGTTCACTTGTTGATGTCTAGACGGCCTGTGTTTTCGGTTTTAGATGCCTTGTTTCGTGAAGGGCAAGGCGCCGGTGGAAACGGGTTTCTTTAGACTGAGTGATCAGAGCCGGAATGAGCTGTTGATGCTTAGCTGCTTGTCTCCTTTGCTCAGTGTCGATTTGCGAGCCGAATATGATTCAAACCTGTACTGCCTTGACGCGCCACCCTTTGGTGGAGCAGTGTGCGCTGCAGACGTGAAGGCCCAAGGTGCAGCTGAGCTGTGGCGACACGGGGAGCTCCGAGGCTACCACACTAGGCTTGAGTCCGAGGTTTCCGCAATCCTCGCATAAGTTGTTTGGTGGGTCAACCGTTCTGCCTGACGCCTTGTGCAAACATCCTACTCTTGACCCCTACGTACCCCGCCCCTTGACCGAAGGAGTCTTGTATGACTTGTATGATGCAGTCGTTCTGCAGTCTGGTTTAAGCTCTTGGGGTTCTGCACTTGAGGGTTTCGGTCTTCGGGTACTTTACAAGAAGTTTGTAGTTGAGCCTGAAGTTGATGGCTTCCCGCGTTTCGATGAAGCTGCCGCTCGCGAGCTTTCTGCTTTGGCCTTGAGGCGTGTCGTGCGTGAGTGGCATTGTACTGTGCCTCGAGCTTTGGCGCGACAGTGGAAGCGCGGACGCTCGTGAGACTCGTGTGCTTTGTCTTCACCACCGCCCTTCGGTGCGAGCAGATGGTTTCGTTTGCTAAGCCAGCCCGTGCCACGCTTTGGGCACTAGACAGCTTCCGCACTCTTGTGAGTCTGGGCTGCGTGGTGACGCGGTTCTGCCACTGTGGTTTCGGTCGCCCTTTCTTGCAAGAGACCGAAGTTCTGCACAACAAGCCATGGCTGTGTACGCTAGAGTGCGTGTGCGAGTGTGGGAACAAGGCTACTCACTGGACTAGCTCGGGATGCTTTAAATCAGAGAGTGTCTTAGCTTTCGAGGCCAGCTGCAAGCCGTCGGTAGACCGGGTCTTCGAACGAGGGCCTGAAGTTGGCATGGAGACTGCCGTCTTTTCAGAAGTGCTGCCGTTCGGGTTGTCCAGTCGCTTAGGCGCGGGTTCAGCTGCTGCCGCTCGCGGGTATGTGCCACGCATGCCTTTGGCCGTCCGTGATTACACCTGCAAGCGCTTCGGCATTGATTGTGGTCTAGACTTCCTGCGACGAGGGCCCGGTGATGAGCTCTACGCTCCGCGTGAGTGGCATGAGGATGCTGAGTGGATCTCTGAGTTGTGTCGCTCTTTAAGGCTTAGGGAGTTGTTTAGGTACACTTTCAAAAAGCCGGGTCATATCAATGTCAACGAAGCGCGGGTGTTCAAGAGTTGGGTTAAAAGCGTAGCTCGCAGGTCTCAAAACATTCGAGCCACGGCCATTCTTGATTCACGAGTCACCATCGGAGCAGCAGCGAAGGGCAGAACGCCATCAGTAGGGTCCTTCGGGGTTCTTTGGGGTATGTTCTAGGCTCAGGGATTTACTTCAGTCTGTGGCAACTCGCAGGACAACGTTGCTGATCCTCCCAGTCGGGGAAAAGATGTCGCGCCTCCCAGCCGGGAGATGGCAAGGTGGCTCACCGAGCTGCTGAAGGGCGACACCCGTCGTTTCGAGACTGTGGTCGAGTCGGTGCGAGTCCCTCGCAACCCCGCTCGATGGTTGCGGCTCTTGTTACTTCTGGCAGGAGACATCTAAAGAAACCCTGGGCCTGTGCAAAGCAAACCTCGTCCAAGGGGCCCTTTGGACCTGGAGGCTGGCTTTGCGGCCAGCACAGCCCACAAGATTACGAAGAGCTTTCGCGCTTTCTTGGTCTGGCTAAAGAACGAGGCTCAGTGCAACAGTGAGGCGGTCTTTTCTTCAGCTGAGGCTACGGCGATGGCCTTGCGAGGTTACGGACTGCACCTCTACGAGACCGGCATGCCCCGCTACTTGCTGGTTTACGCTATCACTGCTGTTCAAGATAAGTTTCCCCAGCACAGAAACTTTCTTACTGCTGCTTGGCAAGTGGACAAGAAGTGGCAGCGCGCTGAGCCAGGATCTTGCAGAGCGGTCCTGCCAGTGGCAGCCATTCGGGCCTGCGTGAGTTTGTCGTTGCTCTGGGGCTGGTCCAGATGGTGCTGTCTTCTGATAATAGGTTTTCTGGCGATGCTGCACCCGGCTGAGTTGCTTCTCTTGGAGCGCCGCGACCTGGTTTTTCCTTCCGACACTCTGGGTCACACGCAGTCGCTGTTCGTCCACCTCCGAAGCCCTAAGACTTCGAGGTTTGCAAGGAGGCAACATGGTCGCATCGCTGATTTACAGGCAATCAGTTTTCTGTTCTGCACTTTACGTCACCTTCGTCCTTCGGATAAGGTTTTTTTCCGGGTTCTCTTTACAGTTTTCGAAAGCAGTGGGATGCAGTGATGCATCACTTGGGCCTGCCGCATCGCGCGGCAGACCGTGGTGCAACTCCTGGTGTATTGCGTGGTTCAGGAGCTACCCATTTCTACATCAGCACTGAGAACATTCCTTTGCTGGCCTGGCGGGGCCGATGGGCCAGGACGAAAACTTCAGAGTTTTACCTGCAAGAGGTGGCCGCGCAAGTCTTACTGACGGAGATCAGTCCAGCTGCTCGCTCTCGCATCAAGTCCCTGGATGACGCCGCGGACAGCTTACTTGCGCATTTTTCTGGTGCTTCGCAGTATTGAAGGAGTGGAAGAGCGTCTGTACATTCGCTTTAAACGGAAGCAGACGAACGAAGTTCGTAACCTCCAGCTAGTGTCGTCGAGGCTCTCCGACAAGCCTGGAGCTTTCTGCGGCTGCAAATGCAGCGAACTGGGCAGCTTCGAGTCAAGCAGGCGAAAGGAGGGAGATGCCTTGTATCTCGTGAACTGACGTTTCCGCGGCACTCGCTGCTCAAGTTTCTCCCGGCCCGCCCGCCCTTTCTGAGGAAGAGCGTCTGTACATTCGCTTTAAAACGGAAGCAGACGAACGAAGTTCGTAACCTCCAGCTAGTGTCGTCGAGGCTCTCCGACAAGCCTGGAGCTTTCTGCGGCTGCAAATGCAGTGAACTGGGCAGCTTCGAGCCAAGCAGGCGAAAGGAGGGAGATAGGGTACAGGATTTGTAGTTTAAAGTTTCATGAATTTCTTGAACGAGGTGTTACATAAATACAGGTGTGTTCTTGTGTTGCAACAGAAGGACGGCTCAGGGTTTCTGGTTTTTGGGGGTTGGGGCTAGCGACTATACATCCTCTGCTACCTTATAAATTACCTATCAAAGCCCAGCATCCTGGCTGGGAACTGTAGGTTAGAGTTGTGTAGGGTTTAGGGCTTCTGGGAATTTTGGTTTAGAGTTAGTTGTTTAGGGTTTAGGGTTCACAGTATAGATCTGAGCACACAGCTTCATATTTGCAATCTGCGCTTTGTTGCCGTGGGCGTCCGCAGTAAGGGTTGGGTTCACGAGTTCATAGCATCCAGAAGAGGTCTGGAGCTTATAGATTAGGAGTTAGGGTTGAATGTAGTTCAACTCGACAGCAGGGCTTTAGTTCGAAGCCGCGTAGACCAAAACAAAGCCATGTTAGCACCTCTAGAGGAGTATAAGACGGGGGTCTGCATACTGTTGATGATACAAGCCCTGCATTACCGTAAGGACCCTAAACTTTTGGAATTCTGGTATATTCTACTTTAGGATCCAGGTAAGCCCTAAAAGTAAACGGCTGGTTGAACCCTTGAACCCCCAAAGCCCGCAAAGCCCTCTTGGACCCTCAAAACCCCAGACTCAGCCCCCAAGAAACAGAGCACCCCGTATAGAAAGCCCCTTAGAACCCTTAAGTAATACAATGGCTCTAGTTGAAAGCCACAGATCTTACAAGACAGCGACACTAAGGATGAGACGCTGCTTGCTGAAGTCTACAGCATTAAAGATGCCCAGGAGCTGAAAGGTCAAACTCCGGAGGGCATTTTAGGGTTTAGGGTTTAAGGTTTAGGGGCTTCATCTGGCATTGTGTCGACACAACCTAAACTTGTTTCCAGCATGAGGCTTGCAATTGGCCACCCTTTGCATCCTAATTCCCCTAAACCCTAAACCCTAGCATGTCGGGGACTCCTTCTGTCAGCCGGTTTGGCTTCCAGCCGTCTGAGTGAGGAAGCTGCAAGCCTGAAAGCCAGAGTTTCCTAGAGGCTCCATATATACTACCATTATGGAATTAAGTTTGGGACCATCCTTATTGGTTTTGGGGAGCCTAATTCCATAATAGTAGTGTAAATGGAGCCTCTGGGTTTCATGATAGATTTTAGATTATCCTTCCTGCCCAGGGGGATTTGGGGTTTGAGGTTGTGCGGTTGAGGCTGTGGGCTCTAAGGTTCAGGCTTTTGGGGGGCTTTAGGGATCTGGGGTTTTGGGTGAGAGGGCTCGGGAGTTTAAGTGCTTAGGGGTTTGGGGCTTCGGGTTTAGGGACTTTAGGCTTTAGGGTTAGGGTTTAGGGTTTAGGGTTTAGGGACTTTAGGCCGTAGGGTTTAGGGATTAGGGTTTCGGGTTTAGGGTTAGGGTTTGGGGGTATAAGGGCGGGCCGTAAAACTGGAGGAGCTGGAGCATCTGATCCTGGAGTGCGCGGACATGTTTCAGCCACTTGTCTTCCAAGCGCACTCCTCTGCAGGACTTTTCACCCTAAGCCCTAAACCCGAAGCCCGAAACCTTAAACCCTAAACCCTAAACCTTAAACCTTAAACCCGAAACCTTAAAGCCTAAACCTTAAACCCTAAACCCGAAACCTTAGACCCTGTAACCCCTAAAGCCCTGAACCCCAAAGCCACATGCCAAGACCTCGGCTCCGCAACCCCAAGCCCCCCAATGCCCCAAAGCTCCCAGAAGTCCCGACAACCCTACAGGGTTTAGGATTTAGGGTTTAGATGGGTTTAGGATTTAGGGTTTAGGGGTTTAGATGGGTTTAGGATTTAGGGTTAGGGGTTTAAAAGGGTTTAGGATTTAGGGTTTGGGGGTTTAAATGGGTTTAGGATTTAGGGTTTAGGGGTTTAAATGGGTTTAGGATTTAGGGTTTAGAGGTTCAACTGGGTTTAGGATTTAGGGTTTAGGGGTTCAATTGGGTTTAGGGTTTAGGGGTTCAAAAGGGTTTAGGGTTTAGGATTTAGGGTTTCAGGTTTAGTAATAGGGTTTAGGGTTTAGGGGTCACGGGTCTGCAAAAAGTCAGGCTCCAAAAGAATACAGTAGTTAGGTGCTGGGTGGCTGATACTGGGCACGTAGGTTACCATCTGGGGGAGCACATTGCTTGCCTTTTTCGCTTTTGTGGTTTTCGGGCTTAGAGTTGAGCTTAAGGTTATGCTCGGGGTTGTGCATTACGGAGCCTCGTAAGAATTTTATAGAACCTTTCGTACTGCACTGCTAAAGGTTCGGGCTTGCTAATGTGTTTTAATAGTTAGAACAGGGCTTTGGGGACCATTCTACTGTACTTATAAGAAGGAACCCCCAAAATAGTGTTGGTAAGCCCTAAGCCCTAAACCCCCAATTTTGGGTGCCTTGGCAGTTAGGGTTGAGCTTTGGCTTCGCCGCAAGGATCAGGGGACGTAGCAAGTAGGTTATAAGCACGGTTGCAATATCTACGTCATGTAGTAATACCCCCCTAAGCCCTAAACCCTGTATACAAACCCTAAGCCCCACTTTCCAAGTCTTATGAGCCTCCAGACAAGGCTGGCCTAGGGTTTAGGCTTGGTTTAGGGTTTAGGTTTCAGGTTTGAGCCATAGAGCATACGTAGAGGATCATGAGAACTAGTCTAGTAGCTAGGGCAGCTAGGGCAAGAGATGAGGTAACTATAATCATAAATACTGATAGCTCCAGTCAAGGCACTTATAGCTTTACTTACTAATTTGACGAAGATCCTCAAGTAGGTGCAGATCTCCCTGACTTGCCGAACACCCAAGCATTGAATCAAGGCTGGGTCAGTCAGAGAGATTCTCCTCGCAACAGCTGCCGTGCAAGGTCACAAGCACGTCTGTGATGCGTAGGTGTTGAGGAACAGCCTCTGGTATGATCCTGTCTGTGAGCCATATCCCAAACCAGCGGTTCTGCGCATCTAAACGCTACAGTAATCTTGAATTCCTAAACACTGCACCGTATCATGGGCCTACACCCAAAGCCCTAACGCTCTAGCCCTGAACCCAAAGCCTCGTATACAGGCCCTTCTATAAACCCCTCAGAGGAAGTCGCAAAGGAGCCCATAGCAACCGCCCACGTCACTGAGGGTCCTGCATCGCCGTCCTGTAGAAACTTTCGGCTGGCGTCGTCCGCCAAGGGAATCCTCGTACAAGAAGAGGGAGTTCTTTTAGGGTTCCCAAAAAGGGCTGCCTTAAAGGTTCCATTACGGGTTCCTGTGTTACCCTTAATTTCGGGTGTCATGAGTCTTTCTACGGGGTTCAAGGCTGATAATCAGGATCAGGCCAAAGCCAGGGAGGTGTTTGAAATTTGGGATTGTCGTCTGGAGCAGGTGGCTGTCGTGAACTGGCGCCCTTCCAGGCGTCCCGAGCGTATGTTGAACGGCTACCCCTGAACTGTAGCAGGCAGTTAAACATAAATATAGACGTAAATATGAATAAACAAATAAACAAACCAATAAATACATAAAGAAAACATAAATAAATAAATAAATATGTGTAGATATATAGAAAAAATATAGATATATTCACTCAAATAATTAGACTAAATCCTGATAGTTTGAGCCACTACAGAACGCATAAGAAGGATCCATTGTAGTTCCTTTTCGGGTTTATACTTAGGTTCCTATAAGGTAATCCCAAAAAGGAAGTACAATGGAGCCTATGGGTAAACCCCGACATAAAAGTCCTAGAACCCGAACCGAATACCTCTCATGTCATCTCTGCTGCCGGCCGGCTCGTGTGCGCCTCTCCACGAGAGTTCCAGCATGGAACCGTAGCTCCTCGTTGCCATCGCTGAGTGTTTTGGGTTTAAGGCTTATAAGATTGATAGGGGTTTCGGGGCTTAGGGTTTGGCGTTTAGGGTTTAAGGCTTAGGATTTAGGATTTGGGGGTTTGGGAATTAGGTTTAGGGTTGGCTATCAAGGGCACGGTCTCAACAGCACGTTTAGGGTGCAGGACTTAGGGGCGCCTTATGCAGGGGTCCACTTCGCTAAAAGAACGTACTAGCTGGCGTTCTTTTTTTTCGGGATGTTTCTATGTGTCTTCAGCAGTCTTAAGCTTTAAAGTGGGCCGTAGAGCTCAGACTGTTGGGTGACGCGCATCGGACCAACCGTGATAAGCCCAAAAGAGGGGCAGGTGTAGGGTTTGGGTCCAGGTTTTGGGTCCGAAATTGTACCACCCTTTCCCCAAGCTCGCTAAATCTTACATAAACCTCAAACAAAGAAAAGCCAGAACCGTGAAACCCGAAACCTCCGTGTAGTTTCCCATTCCCTGAACCCCATGAGGAACCCCTGTAAACCCGAAACCTCCGTGTAGTTTCCCTTTCCCTGAACCCCTGAGAAACCCCTGTAATGGGAGTTAGGATTAGGGGGACCCCTGAAAATATATCTAAACCCCTAAACCCTAAACCCTAAAACCCTAAACCCTAAACCCTAAACCCGAACAAAAGCACCAGAAGCGTCCTCGGCTCGGTTCCGGAGATGGTCCCCGAACCCAGGAGGTCTCCCGGCGCCTGGAGCAAACACTGAGGAGACCAAGGCGGCGTAAAAATTAGTTTAGGGTCTATAGGGCTTATAAGTTTTATACTTAGTGTTTATGGTTTAGGGTTTAAGGTTGATACTTAGTGCTTAAGGTTTAGGGTTTAAGGCTTATACTTAGTGCTTAAGGTTTAGGGTTTAGAGGTTTTAGGGTTGCTTGCGTTGTGGTTCCATGTGCCCAAATAGTATACACATTGGCCCTGAAGTATTTTTCGAGAAACGACTTTACGCACCATGGACTCCTAGCATTGGAGGATCCTGGGACCTAGTGCTAGGGTTTAGGGTTTAGGGTTTAGGATTCCTGGGACCTAGTTCTAGGGTAAAAAACTATAGCCTACATTTACTTGTAGCTCTAATTAAGAGCGAAGCCCCGTCATCTGGTCCTAAAGCCTTATAAACCCGTACCCTAAGCCCTGACCCAACCCCTCCAAACCCTAAACCCTGACCCTAAATGCTAACCCGACACCCTATGCACATCGAAATCTCAATGCTCTGCGAGGTGCCATGGGGCAGCCCGTCACGGCATGATGTACCAACTGCCTCGGCTACTGAGACTATAGGGTTCCTTGGGGGCATCTATGAGGGTTCTACTGCTGATGATATAAAAATCCTGCATTACCTTAAGCACCCGAAACTATGGGAATTCTGGCATATTCCTTAAAAATGGGGTAATGCAGGATTTATATTATCAACCGTATGATAGGGATCCTTTAAGAAATGTAGACCTTATTGGGCTCCCTACCGTTTGGGGGGAGACCCCTATATATAAGAGTATCCAAAAGGGCTTCTTGTTGGGTTTCTGAAGGTTTCCCTCCTAAATAGTAGGGTACTAACCATACACACACACACACGCACACATATATATATATATATATACACACACACACTTACATATACATATATGTATATACACCTCCTAATAGTAGGTTACTAACCATACACACACACACGCACATATTATATATATACACACACTTACATATACATATATGTATATACATATGTATATATATACACATACACATACATTGCTATATATCTGTTCTTATACATATATACACATATACTAACATATAGTAAAGGAAGGGGAAAGGGTAACATGAATCCTTGAACCGTGCAAGTCCGTGATTTTCAACTGAAATCCCGACGACAATGGGACATCTTGCGGAGCTGTCCAAGTGTTCATAAGGCCCTGCCATATACTAGAAGACCCCTATAAACTCCGTTTAGAGAACCTCATGAAAAATCCACCTAGCCACCACTGTGTTAAATCATCAGCCCTTAACCCGAAACCGTGACCTCTTCATCTCAAGACAAGCTCCAGACCCTAATAAACGAATAAATCCTGTATCGCCCCTCCTAGAAACCCCCAATAGAAGCCCTCATGAAAACTACAACTATTTCCCTGAAACCCTTAACCCTGAACCCTACGCCCCAAAGCAGCTCCAAACGCTCAAAAAAACCTACAGCCCCTCCCTCGTAGAGCCCATGAGATAAATGTCTACCATTTCCCCGAAACCCTAAGCTCCTAAATCCGAATTCTTCAGGCCTGCACCCCCAAAAAGATGCCCCAAAACCTACAACCCAAAAGCCCTAACTCGAAGCCCCAAAACCTAAGATTCCAGCAGCCCTACACCCCAAAACGCACAAAAAAATAACATATAAGACAACCCTAAGATTCCACCAAGCCCGCACCGCAAAATCAGGCAAAACAACCCTACAATTCCGCTTACCCTACAGTCCCCCCGAAAGAAAAACACACAACAAATCCAACATGAGGTTCCACTTACCCTACCATCTCAAAAAAATCCACAAACCCACTTAAGGTTCCACTTGCCCTACACCCCCAAAACCCAAACCCCTACACCCTAAACCCTATAAGCCCTAAGTCCTAAACCCTAAATGCCATAAGCCCTCCTAAACCCTAAACCCTCTAAGCCCTGAACCCTAAAACCCCTAAACCCTAAACCCTAAAGCCCTAAGCCCGAAAAGAAACTCCCCCTTAGCTTCCAGCCAGAGAGCTGTCGAGGTGTCCAGTACATATGTCGGAAGTTCGACTCGGAGATGGTCGTCTCTGTCTTACCTTTTTAAAAAGGGCTTAGGGGCCTTAGGCCTTAGGGTTTAGGGTCGTCTCTGTCTTACCTTTTCAAGGGGGCTTGGGGGCCTTAGGGTTTAGGGTCGTCTCTGTTTAGAAGGTCAGGGTCAAGGATTTAGGTGTCTCGGCTGAAGAGCTTTAAGGATGTAGGGTTTGGGAATAGGTATAGGTATAGGAGGTAAGCTTTCAAACAGGAAACCAAAACAGACAAAGAGAAGGGGCCCCTGCCAGCGATCCCTCGTAAAATACCACAGCTCCATAAACCCGTGACCGTAAACCCTCCACCCTCGTCCGTCCCTGGGTTGAACCCAACAATAAGGGAGACCCCGGTGATCATTCAAACCTTTCGCTCTTTGGCTTGGAAGGGCCTTAATCAGTAGGGTTGTGTTGTATATCATGCCGCTTTCATACTGAGGATGGTAGTTGCTCGGAGGATCAGGGGACTTAGCTAGCAAGGTTATCAGTACCTGAATTCGGTGTTTTCTTTACCGCAATAGTTACCTTATTGATACCCTAGTTGCTACTGCTAAGTCCCATGATCCAAGCATTCAAGCCCCTATCTTACCTCGGCAGAGGTGCCTTCTGCACCCGGAGTGTGCAGATCCACAGCCAGCTGGATGTTGTAGGACGAGTAGTTCCTGAACACCAGGAGACTACGGCCGTTATTAAGGAGCCCTGGATTCTACTTGAGGCTACCAGAACCTGCTAACTTGCTTGTTGCAAGCCCCCTAATGAACTATAAACTACATGACAAGAACCTGACACAAAGAAAAGGTTTCGAAGAGTAGAAAGATTAAGATATCCTTTGGAGCGTTCCGTTCAACTGGTCCCAAGGTTTGGGCGTTTGGCTTGTTTGAGCTTAGGGGTCAACCTAAGCCCTAAGCGCGGAGGTACCGTCACAGGTACAGATCGAGCTGGCTTTGAGATTGTTGGTCTCTGATGTTGCTCAAGCAAAGTACAAGGTTAGGGTTTAGGGTTTAGGGGTTTAGGGTTTAGGGGTTTAGGGTTTAGGGTTAGGGTTTAGGGTTGCTCAAGCAAAGCCAAGCCAAGCCAGATGATACCTCGACGGACCCCCCGACTAGATCCTCGAAGCCGAAACTACCTCAAGCCGTCTGAAGCTATCCTGACGCAATCAAGGGTACAGTAACTCTTCGCAGTGGTGCCCGTTTGAGGATCCTTTTAGTCTGAGTACTGTCCCCTTTTAAGCCCTGTCAACTCCCAGCAAAGCCTGCAATGCCCCGTAGAGCCCAGATTCATCCGAATGCGCTTCTCTTTCGTCCGGCAAAACCTATAAAGCCCTTCGTACCTGAACCCTAAACCTATGCCCTTGTCATACGGTTGATGGTATTAATCCTGCATTTACCCAGAATAAGGAATATACCAGAACTCCCTTAGTTTAGGGCCCTTAAGGTAATGCAGGACTGATATCATCAACAGTAGTCATGACTCTACCCTAAACCCTGACTCCTAAACCCTAAACCCTAAACCCTAAACCCTGATTCCTAAACCCTGAACCCTGCCAAACCTGAACCCGCGCCCTGAGCAGAGTGCCATCCTGAACCCGACCCTGAAGTAACGGTCTAGGGTTTATAGGGTTCAGGGTTTAGGGATTTGGGTTTAGGGTTTAGGGATTTGGGTTTAGGGATTTGGGTTTAGGGTTTAGGGTTTAGGGTCTTATAGGGTTTAGGGCTACTCACAAGTACTTAAGGCTTCGAGATGGTGTCGCTAGACATCGCTACAGTCGCCAAGAAGCGGTTTGGAGCACGACGACACGCCTGCGTTGCTGCGAGCTCGAGTTCTTGCAACGAAGTGTTTGATGTAACTTTCAGACAGGACGACGCTCTATATTGAGCAAGAGACAAGCCCCACTAAGACATCGGTCTTGCTTAATTATTCAGAATTTGGAGGAGGAAGAAGGTTAGGTTGCAGTCCTACACTTGCAGAGAAATCCTGCCTTTCCTTCCACGAGCTATAGGATTGTGCTCCGTAAAATGCGACTTTGAGCAGACCTCCCTTTGAAAAACCCATCACCGGCACGGCGCTCGCATCAAGTCCTTGCGGACCATCTTGCATAGAGCCTCTATGCGCCTTGGAGGCCCGTTCTGCAAATTCCGGGCTCTGAGCAAGCCTGGCCTTCGATCGCACCTCGTGGGCCGCGGTAATAGACCAATTCTAGCATAGAACCCTATAGGGTTTATAGGGTTTAGGGTTTAGAACACTAAACCATTCTAGCATAGAGCCCTATAGGGCTTATAGGGTTTAGGGTTTAGAACCCTAAACCCAAACTCTGAAACCCTATAAAGCGACGAATGCCAGGCTTGGTCGGCGTGAGAACATGTGCGACTGGGCCTTGCCAAAGAATTTATAGGGTTTCTAGAGGGCTTAGGGTTTGGGGTGCTTCTACGGGGCTCAGGGATTGGAGCTGAATAAAATAGGGCTGTTGCGGGGTCTACGTTCGCATCTAGGCTGGGCTGCTTTCAACAACAGAGTTCATGACTAGGGCTCATGGCATCTTAAAGTCTTGATCCCTTAGCATCGAAGGACTCATATTTTTAAGGCTTTTGGGCCCAAAAGACCCTATTCTATGAGGCTTTTGGGCTATTTTGATGCTAAGGGGATGCTAACTAGATCGCGTTTGGTTGCAGCTCTCTACGATGGGAACCTATGCTTGAGACTAAGAATGATAACAATAGTATTAATCTTCGTAAAGTCGTAAAACACAAAAGGCCGATGAAACATCTTCCAACATGCCGACATCCTGTTTACTTGTGCATGAAAGGGGTTTTCTGTCTTGGATGCAGCGTCTGAGGCTGCAAAGGATCAATACAGGAGCCTGGCCAACACATGTCCTAATCTCTACATTTAGAGCATCACAGCACCGTCTAGTCGAACTAGTTATCAGATTGGAAGGACAGGGTTTAAGTTTGCAAACGGTTTAGGGAGATAGTCGGTGTTGAAGACATACAGATTCAAGGGATTGGGGGGCTTGCATCACCATTCACACATCCGGTGTTCCCATGCTCAAGCATTTCTCGCAAAGGGCAGTACTATACCCTAGGCCCCTAAGTAGTTCCTTTTTGTGGTTTATTCTTGGAATCCTATAAGGTAGTCCCAAAAAGGAACTACGGGCCCATACTATACCATGCTCCTGGTGCCGTTCGCGAAAACCGCGAGGGGGGGGGACAGCAAGACCCAGCTCATTGGTGGCAGGGGGAAGACCCCCGCTGACCGCTTGAAATTTTGCATGGTGCTCGCCCCTACCTGGACCCCAACAGTATGTAGAATAATAGCCCTTTCTGGGTCTTGGGTCATTACTTTACCTACTTTTGGGGGTTTGGGTAGACAGCAAACCTCAACTTCGCGCCTTTGTATTTGAGGGAAGACATGAAGGTCAGGCTGCTAGCAATGCCACGACAATTAAGGCAAGGCTTGGAGGATGATCGGTGCTGATGGGGGTGCTAGAGGAATTTTCTTGCTATTTCTTTGCTGCTCTTATGTGGGAGTTAGGGTTCAGAAGGGTCCCCTTTAAGGGGTCTCCGAATACTACCTAGGATTATGATCTCGTGCAAAAGGTGTACCTCGAGCCTCGGCCTGCTCAGGAAGTTGAGCGCTTAGGGCCGTTAGGGTGAAGGGTCTAGCGACGGAGCTCCCTACGGCAGACACTCACTCCCCTCTCAGCCTTACCTGTCTATGTTTATATGGGTAGTTTTCTAAATGAGGGCCCTTTTTGGGGATCCTTTTTGTAAGGGTGCCGTACTATATTGGGGACCAAAAAGGGGGCCCTAACTTAGAGAACTACCCATGTAAACCCTCACACCCCCGAAGGATGCATAGGGTTTAGGGGTTTAGGGTTTACCCATTGGCCCCTAAGTAGTTCCTTTTGGGATTACCTTATAGGAATCTAAACATAAACCACAAAAAGGAACTACTTAGGGGCCTACGGGTAGGGGTTTTGGGGTTTTGGGGTTTAGGGGTTTAGGGGTTTAGGGTCGGTCCCGGTGCCTGGGACTCTGCCTTGAAGCTGCAGGTTCTGGGGGAGCTGGCGGATAGATCATTTAGTCACACACGACTGCCAGTCGTGAGGTCAAAGGACATCGGGCACCTCACTGGGTTTAGGGTTTTGGGTTCAGGGTTCAGGGTTTAGGGTTTAGTGTTTTGGGCTTAGGGTAGAGGGACAGACACATGGCAAATGGCGAAACACACAAAGCTTGATGCCCATGAGTCTCCGAACACGACAAGTGCCTCAAACCGCATCGGACACCTGACGGTCGGATCCATGAACCATCCTTCCAACCAGGATCCTAACGAACCGTATCTTTGTGGTTCTATTGGTTGGTTGTTGCATATTGCTTCTTGCTTTTGTGGGTGTGCGTTGCTGTTGCTCTGACGTCTTGCGAGAATTCTAGATGAACACGATGATTATCGTTGTGATTCCGAGCGCTATGCTGTTAATGCTTGTGAGGGGGGGGGGGGGCTGCGGGCCGAGGCTGCTGCTTCTGCTGCCGCTGCTGCTGGATGGTGGTGCTCGTGGCGATGCTGATGATGAGCCAGCCACCACTGATTATTACCTACCAAATGCCATACCTGGACCCCAAAAGTATGTAGAAAAATGGCCCTTCTATAGCTTCTGGGCCATTATTTTACCTACTTCTGGGGGTTTTAAGGTAGGGTTTAGGGTTGAGGGTTCACGGGTCGACGTCGCCACACACGCAGCTGACCAGAAGCCTGAAGCCCCCCGAGCCGGAGAACATCTGCGGCTCGAACGGGAGCCGGGCTGGTCATCTTCAACCGGGCGAACCTTGGGGCTGGTACAGAAAAGACTTCGTCGTCAGTGCCGGTAGTCAAAAGAAGGTAACAAATTTTTAAATGGACAGTCTAGGTGAGGATTTGAGGTTTAAGGGCTTAGAAATTAGGGCATAGTCTTGATAGTGCGCTGTGTAAGTACCTCCCTTTAAGGTCAGGTGTTAAGGCTGTGCAACTTTGAGCCATAGCGTTCGGCTTGAGGATTATGGGGCGTCAGAGCGAGGCCTGACGAGTTAGAATATGGCAAGGGGTGTAAATTTAATATACTCTCTATATATGTATATATATATACACACATAGATAGGGAGGGTGAAATAGAACTGC
Source organism: Symbiodinium necroappetens (assembly GCA_905231915.1). Classification (NCBI taxonomy): domain Eukaryota; class Dinophyceae; order Suessiales; family Symbiodiniaceae; genus Symbiodinium; species Symbiodinium necroappetens. The sequence continues at coordinate 1,331 of CAJNJA010056352.1, read as the reverse complement.
CGGTTTTTTCCGACCCCCTGCATGAAACTAGTGGGTTTAGGTGTGCGCTTTGGCCAGTGCACACGTGGCCTCGGTAGCTTGCTGTTCATCACATTGGGACAAGGGACTGTAGGCAGGTAGGCAAGGACCTGATGATTCGAAAACGAAAACGTCGTTAGGGTTGAGGGTTCAGGGTTTAGACCGTCCACGGCTGCGTGGTTTTGATACTGTGCACTACATACGATCATCTAGGCACTAAGACTTTAACCAACCCCTGGACAAGAACTTCATGAGGGTAGTTCTCTAAATTAGGGTCCCGTTTCAGGTCCCCAATATAGGTGCGGGACCCTAAAACCCTAAAAGGGACCCCAATTTAGTTCAGGATCCTCCGTCAGTTCAGGCACCGTTCAAGACTCTAGAAAGAAACCTTACATCACAAAGACCCTACAATGCGCCGGAGAACCCCCCAAAAACCTAAACCCAAAGCCCGAAAACCCTTTCAACGAACTAAAACTTGAACCCTGAACCCTGAACCCTTCCAACGAACCCTGGACAGGAGCACGTGCTCCTTCATCCCTAAGCCCGTAAACCCTAAACCCACCCATCAAAGGATCCCTTGAAAATTCATATGTCGCCAAGCTGCTCAAGATCATCATGATGATCTCGAAATAGGGGGTCTGCAGGAAATGCTCAATCTTGCCCTGGCTCGGGGTTTAGGGTTTAAGGGTTAAGGATTTAGGGTTTAAGGTTTAGGGTATAGGGTTCAGGGCTTAGGGTCTAAAGTTTAGGGTTTAGGGCGTATAAAGGATTAGGGCAGAAGGCCCTATAAAGACTCGAATAAAGCCCGTTTTGGGGCCCTGACAGAACTCCTCTAGAACCCGATTGAAACCCGATAAAACCATCATGACTCCCATACACCTTTTATAGAAGGGTTTAGGGTTTTTTTTTAAAGTGCAATGGTCTCTTAACTCCGCCGCGACGAAGGTCAAAAACCCGCCAAACGAGGCATACACTGCAGAAATAGGGTTTAGGGTTCTAAAACCCTTTCCAAAAAAGTACACTGGGCGTCACAAGGATCGAGGTCTGGCCAAACACGAAGGCGGATTGTGAAGGCGCGGGGGTTTCCAGCCCAGACCCAGGAGGATGGAAGCTTGTACCAAAGGAATCTACAGGTGGGGAGTTTAGGGTATATAGGGCTTCCATAAGGCTTCTATAAGGCATATAGACCTTCTATAAGGCTCCCATAACGGTAACTACCCACCTGAAAATGTCCTAGACATAAATTGTTGTCAACATGGTATGATCCAGGCGGCATCGGATACAGGAAGGCACGCGCTGGGCTCGACAATCTA
>CAJNJA010056341.1:0-23868 GCA_905231915.1 Symbiodinium necroappetens | reverse complement strand
CCCGAAGCCCCAAACCCTGAACCCCTAAACCCTAAACCCCTACAACCCTTAAACCCCTAAACGAGTTTGGGAGTGAAGCTCCGGGGGGATCGACAGTTGGGCTTATAGGGCTTAGGGTTTTAGGGCTTAGGGTTTTAGGGTTTAAGGGTTTAGGGTTTAGGGTTCTTAGGGTTAAGGGTTTAGGGCTTGACCGTCAGACTGTTGTAAGGAGTGTTTTTGCTGTTGGGGCCCAAGTAAATCCCCATACTATTTTTGGCTGTTGTTAATTCTAGCATAATATACCCCAAAGGCCCATTCTAATTGTTAAGGCCCCTATACTTCTTGTACCATCTCCTGCAAGAGAGGAACTGCAACTGGAACCTAAGTCCAACAAACCCCGCAACTAAACAACAATGTGTTTCCTGCTGTTACTAGGGTTTAGGGTTTAGGTGTTTAGCGTTTATGGTTTGACTAGGATTACTAGGCTTGTTTTGGTTGTCGTTTAGGCAAGCCGTTATCATATTGTAGATGTATGAACCAGTATAATATCTACTCGGAAACCTTATTCCAACCATCAAAGCCCTTGTTAGACACGGTGCGGCCTAGGCATATTTGGAGCTGCGGGACATGGCCGTTTCCACGTGCGAAAGGCAAATCCTTCAAGGGAATGATTCCTTGGGCATTTTGGAGTGCAGGTTTCAGATGCTTTGGGGTTTGGGGGTGAGAGCCAGGGCTGTTTGGTTGTAAGTTGTAAGTGAGCCTGGTTGATCGTTGGGTCAGGTCCTGCGCCTGCAATGCTGAAGTCTAGGGTGTAAGGAGTCAACCCTAAACCCAAAGCCCTAAACCCTAAACCCTTAAACTTCCTTAAACCCTGAACATAGTATGATATCTATACGTTGGACTTGCTAGTGATTGAGACCTCCACGCGCAGCCCCCAAGTTTCACAACATCCCACCCCGAAAGCCTTGTTGAACAATAAACACCCCTTGTAGTAGTCGTCAAAACCCATAGTTTGAGTTGTTTCCAGGTAATGACAGCCCAGAAACTAGAACCTATCTAGTTTATGGCTCCTCACGAGTTTAGGGCCGACTGGCAAAGAGTAGTCAGCAGAGTCAGGACGGTCAGAATGATGATGCTAAGAGCAGCTAACAGCAGACAGTATACTCAATAGCAGCCACCGTAGCAGAATATCATCAACAACACAACTAAAACTTAAGAGGCTGCGAAACCCCACACCTTTATAATTTCAAGCTCTGCTTGAAACTCTCGCACTCTAACCTGTCAACCCCCATGTCAGAAGTCCCTGACTCTAAAGCTGAACCTGTGAAACCCTACGCTTCAGGGTTTAGGGTTTAGGGTTCAGATCCCGATCCCCAACGTCTTAGCGTCTAGGTAAATCGATGTCTGATGTTTAGCCATCTGCCTACCTACTTGCAAGTGTACATGCACGTACAAGCATATGCATATTGATTTGTGCACATGTATGTGCACACACACACACACATATATATATATACAAATGTAAAATTTGTTTACCAATTCTTTTTCCATATATATATATATGCACATACGTACATACATACATACATACATACAGTTATATACAGTTTCATACAGTTACATACATACATACATACATACATACATACATACCTACGTACGTACGTACGTACGTACGTACGTACGTACGTACATACATACATACATACATACATGCATGTCTGCATGTCTGCATGTCTGCCTGTCTGCCTGTCTGCCTGCCTGTTTGTCTGTCTGTCTGCCCATGTATGTATGCATGTATGTACTCATGTGCTCATGAACTTATGTATATACGCATGTATGCATGTTTTAAGAAATTCAACCGGTGCTTCGGAGAGGCACAACAACCTGTCTGCCGAAGCTGAGGAGGCTCTCGGGCAGGGGGGGAAAGTTGGTGCGAAAGCACAATTCAGCATAATGGCTTGAACAGACTTTGGCTCTAAACGGATTTCTACAAGGACTCGTTAAAGGGCTTTGCAAAGGTTTCCATGAAGGTTTCTATAGAGGTGCTACTGAGTACCGAATGGCAAGATAAAAGGTTCTTTAGAGGTTTCTCTCAGCTCCTTACAGGGATCTGTCTGCGCCCTTCCACCGGCTCTATAAGAGGTTCTGCAAGGGCATGCAGAGCCAAAAAGGTTCAACAACGTGTTGTGTTATTTTTAAGGTTTTGAGTGTTAATAACAGGCGTTTGCATGTCTCAAGCTTGAACCAGCTGCAAGTGCAACTGACTGCAAACCCTCAAATCGCAAGCCAAACATCGAGTCCCATTGAAGGCTTCGAAAACCCTGAATCCTAAACCAAAGCTTTAGCTCCGAGACTCTAAGATCTGTACCTATAGTCTCCATTGTACTTCCTTTTTGGTTTAACCAATTCTATATTAAGGATCCCAAAAGGTAACCCCAAAAAGGAACTACAATGGAGACTGTAGGTAAGTGGGAGTTTCAAAAAGGAGGGCCCTGATGCAATCCTTGAGTCGACTACGTAGGCAAGGACACGCACACACAAAGTAATATAGTCATTCTGTAGGATGTCATTCATGCCACAACGCTATTAACAACAAGCACAAGACCACGCATAACGATCAGATACGCCGACAATATCAGGATAAGAAACTCCTCAAGCATGTAAGGCACTTCGCGTTAGGAACCTGCGCACATTCCTCAGAAGCTCGCAGCCAGGAGCGGCAGAGAGATCTCGAACGCCGGCGCCGCCAGCGGAAGGCATCGCAAAAGAAGCTAGGGTTTAGGGTTTAGGGTGAGGGGCCATTAATAATCACAGTATACGTAGGGCAGCTGGAGTATATCATACGTAGAATATCTGTCTGTCAAGGGATAACTGGATAATTCTAGAATTTTTTTTGGTTTTTTTGGTGGGGGGGGAGGTATATCCTATGGTGTATAGCTACACATGGGGGCTTCCGGGGCAAGAGTGGCATCATAAGTCAGGGTTTCACGGGCCAGATCGGGATGAGGACTTGGGATCTCCGGGTGTTTTGAAATTGGGATTGTGGGGAGGTTTGGGATTCAGGCGTTTGGGGTTTAAGGCGTTAGGGTTTTAGGGTGTGGGGTTTAGGGTTTGGGGTTTTTGGAGTGTGGGGGTTGAGGGCCGTCGCGGCTAGGGAGTCATTCTGGGCTTCAGGCGTTGGTGAGAATATTTGAGGGCCTTTACTGCTTAGGAAGCCGTTGGGGACGAGGATTTAGGGGCCCAGGGTGTAGGGTCTAGGCCTAGGCTTTTGTATGCTCACAGTCAAGTGCACGCCATGCCGGGTAAGGTCAAATGGGTAGTTTTCTAAATTAGGGTCCCTTTTTAGGTCCCCAACATAGCACGGCACACTTTTAAAAAAAAGAACCGGAAAGGGACCCTAGTTTAGAAAACTGCCCAAAAATAAGCTACCGACTCGGATCCCGACGCTGTCAACCCCCACATGTAAACTCGAACCTCTCTCCTAGGGCTTTCAGCCACACACCATACACGCTTTAGGGTTTAGGGTTTAGGGGTTTAGGGTTAATCCCGAGGCTCCCCGGTGCAGATCCCGACGAACTCGCAAATCCGCACACTCCAACCCAAATCCCCAAAAGAGCTTAAACAAAAGAGATGAAGCCCCAAACCCTAAAACCCTGAACCCATCATTCCCCCCGCCCTAAACCCTAAACCCTAAAACACTAAGCCCATCATGCCCCCCTAAACCCTGAACCCTCTGAACCCTAAGCCCTAAAACCTAAAACCCTAAACCCAAGATCCTCTAAACCCTGAGCCCTACAACCCCAAACCCTAAAGCCTAAACCCTGAAACCCTAATATGCCCTGAACCCTGAAACGAAACCCCAAACCCGAAAGCCTAAACCCTGAAACCCAAAACCCTGAACCCTAAAACCCCAAACCCGAAAGCTTAAACTCTGAGGCCCCAACCCGAAAGCCCAAACCCGAAACCCCAAACCCTGAACCCTAAACCCCCAAAGGTCCCCAAACCTCCGTCTTCCATGCCAGGCCGCCGCCCAGGCTGCGAAGGAGGCACAGCGGACCCGCTTGGGACCGACACTGGGCTCTGGTTTAGCTTGGGTTTAGGGCTGAGGGCTTTAAGGGTTTAGGGTCTATAGGGTTTTGGGTTTAGGCTTAGGGCTTTAAGGGTTTAGGGTCTCGGTAGGGTTTAGGACTTAGGGCTTAGGGCTTAGGGTTTGGCTTTATAGGGTTTAGGGTTTATTGTTTAGGGCTTTGGGTTTACGGGTTAGGGCTTAGGGTTGAGGGTTTAGGGTTCAGGATCTAGGGCCCTAGGGTCTATAGGGTTTAGGGTTTGGGTTCTAGGGCTCAGGGTTTAGAGGATGTTGGGTTTAGGGTTTAGAGGGTTTAGGGATTAGGGTTGCAGGGTTCAGGAATTTTGGGCTTAGGAGTTAGGCAGGGATAAGGGTGAACTTAAGTTCGGCTACCATAGTAGATACGTGTATGGTTTTCTTTTTGTGGACATTGCATTAAGTTAAACTCATTATTAACAAGAACCCAGGAAGAGCGCCCCAGCTGAGCCCATTGACGTCACGGCCGCAGACTTCGTGCCAAACTTGGAGGCACTCCAGCGTTTTCGTTTTGTTCCGGCGGGGGGGGGGTTATGGGTGTTGACGCCTTTTTGGCCTAGTTTTTGTGTCGGAGCTGTTTGGTTTCGGATTCGTTTGTTTTTCTTTGCTGTTGGTCGTCTGCTTGGATTCAGCATCTCGCTGTTGGGTCAAAGTTGTCATTTGTCTGGACGGGTTGCGGGCTTAGAGCTGTGTGGATTTTGGCGAGTCGTTTTGTTTACGTTCGGCTTAGAGTTCTGGGTTTTAAGCTGTTTGGTCGGGTACTGACAGCAAGGGTGTCAGGATCAGGGATTTAGGCTTCAGGGCTTAGGGGTCTGCCAGGACTTCGTGCCACCTACAGAAGCTCGCGCCGGGGAACTGAGCCGAAGATGTTGTCTACACAAGGGAGCCCAATACCCCGTAACTGTCTCTATATATTCCCTAACTACGGATGCTTGCGTGATGTTTCAAAGTCTTCACTGGTGTTTCAGCTTCAGATAAGGAAAATTTGTTGAGCTTTAGAGGGATCCGCAAGCTTGAATTGAGGCATAAAGCTAGATTGAGGATACCTTTGCGCCCCTACGTGCCCATGGTTGCGAAGTTTAACGCAAGGGCCTCCACTATGGTCAATAGATAGGGCTTTTGTGTACGTTTCGATACACATTGTCGTAAGGAAGCCGAAGGAAGAGCGCTCAATTGTTCGGGCTTCTATGTTACCCATGGTCGCATAGAGCACCTCCTTGAAGTCGATTCAGACTGCTGCAACTTTCCCCAAACCCTTAAACCCTAAACCCCTAAACCCTAAACCCAAAGGTTCGGGAATCGAAAATGCAGCGAGGTCTCCTGAATAAACAGCCCCGAAGACCGTGAGCCCCGGGCGTCCTTCTCGCTGTCAAGGGCGCGCAGGTTCCAAAAACTTACCTATAGTCTCCATTGTAGTTCCTTTTTGGGGTTACCTTTTAGGATCCTTAATATAAAATTGGTTAAACAGAAAAGGAACTACAATGGAGACTATAGGTAAGTTTACAGAACATGGGACCCCTAGGTGCCAGAGGCCCCAAAAACCTCAATAAAAGAGATCCTCCATCCACGCGTACAGGTTGTTCATGCTTTGTTGTCCTACTTGTGCTTGTCGGTTGAGGGCTTTCGGGACTGCCAAACCGTAGGATTTCAGGGTAAAAGTTGAGAGTTTCTGTTTTGTGGGCCAAGTTTCCGAAGTGCCTAAAACTACTAGGAATCCTACTTGCCAGGGCCCATGGCCATGTTAGAAAGATTTCCTTCTCGCTCATGCGTCCGTCCCGCGCAGCTGTGAGAGCCGCAAGCCAGCCTTACCTCCCGCATTTATGCCCCAACAAATACTCCCTCCATACTAAACCCTTAAGCCCTAAAGCCCCAAAGCCCCAAACCCTAAACCCCAAAGCCCTAAACCTCCAAAATGATCCGTCAGGGACTGAAGTTTTTGGGTTCCGGCGCCAAGTGCTGTGGGCTTCGGCAGTCATGGCCATCATCAGCGAGGAGGAGTACGCCTCTGCCTTCGAGGCCGCGCTTGGGTAGGACCCGGGTTCCTTTAAGGGCTCTGTCAGGATTCCAGTCCCACACCCTAAGGCTCCATGTACCCATATAGTATATACTTAGACCCTAAAGTACCTATATAGGAACCCCTTTAAGGCCTAAGTATATACTATATGGGTACATGGAGCCTTTGGGACAGGGTCCAAAGTACCTATATAGTAGAATGTAGGGCTTCTATACTAGGAATTGTTATGATGCTTTGGGAAAGTATCTCCCCTAAACAGTACCTAGGACCCTTTGGGAGTATATATCTGCATAGGAGCTTCCGGGAAAGGGGGAGCTGTGCAGTTGGGAAGGTTATCAGTTTTTTGGGGGCTTGGGGTTTAGGGTTTAGGGTTGGGCGGGTTTTCGATTTTCTCCTTCCTTGACCCCTGAACCTTACACCTGACATGCTGGTGCTCCAAAACCTAGACTCAACCCTAAAGCCCAAAAAGCCAAAACCTTCAACCTTAATCGCGAAAGCCCTTAAAGCCCTAAGCCCTAAAACGCCAAAAGCCCTCGAAATTCGGGCGAAAACCCTGAAGCCCTAAGCCCTAAGAGCCAAAAGCCCTCTAGACCCTGTGAGGAGGAGAAGCCTGTGATGCGACTCCATCAGAAATCCGAAAACCCCTAAACCCTAAACCTTAAACCCTAAACCCTTAAAACCCTTAAAACCCTAAACCCCAGAAATCCGAAAGCCAGGTTCTGGAGCCCATCCTCACAGCGCTGAGTGCAGCCGTTCGCGAGTCGGGGGAGCCCATGGAAGGCCAGAGTCCCGATTTCGGAGGTTTGCGGTTTCGAGATGTTTCGAGTTTAGGGTTTAGGGTTTAGGGTATAGGGTTTAGGGTTTAGGGTAATTATAGGGTTAGGGTTTAGGGTTTCGGATTTCGGGTTTAGGGTTTAGGATTTTTCGACCTCCTCAATTAATCCCAGCTCCCGAATCGAAACCTCCAGCCCTGAATCATAAACCCAAGAAGTGCCCGAAGCTGGCCTTAGAGAACCCCATGCAGCCCGTATACGTCATACTATGATCAAGAGAAGCTTGAACGGAACCGCTAGTCCTCTAGCCGAAACCCTAAGCCCAAAGCCCCAAACCCAGCAGCCTCAAACCCCCAAACCCTAAACCCCTGAGGCAGTATCCTCTACCCTTAACCCCAGAGCCCTAAACCCAAAACCCTCAAAGCCTCAAGCCAAGAAAGCCTCTGAACCCTCTACGCCCTAAGAAGAAACCTGAGAGGCAGCATCAAGGAACTACTTAGGGGCCAACGGGTAAACCCTAAACCCTAAACTCTTAGACCCTAGAACCCTAAACCCCTAAACCCCTAAACCCTGAACCCTCGAAGCCCTAAGAAGAAACCTGAGAGGCAGCATCAAGGAACTACTTAGGGGCCAACGGGTGAACCCTAAACCCTAAACTCTTAGACCCTCTACTAGAACCCTAAACCCTAAACCCCTAAACCCCGAACCCTCTAAGCCCTAAGAAGCCTTTGAGGCAGCATCCTCTACCCTTAAACCCAGAGCCCTAAACCCAAAACCCTCAAAACCGAACCCTCTAAGCCCTAAGAAGCCTTTGAGGCAGCATCCTCTACATGCATCACAGCCTGGATCCGAACCCCAAGAACCTCCCAAAGCAGCGGAACCTCTGGAGCTTGGTGGCCTCCCTGCCACCGGAGGAGAGCTCTTACTCTCCTTTTTGTTAAAAAGGAAACCCCTGGAGGGCTTTGTACCAGGGTTCTACAAGATTCTCCAGGAGTTTTTCTCTGATTTCATCGTGGCTCTTTTATGAAGTTGTTTGCGTGTTCTACAGTAAGGTTTTGCAGGTGGGCTCCTTTCGACAACGCAGCTTGCATGCACACTAAACCTTAAGGTGTAGGATTTCCCGTTTTGGGTTAATGTCCTTACAGAGAAAGCGGCAGGACAGCGTTGCCGTGGAGATTGGCTTCAATGCTGGCCATTCCGCTCTCCTGATGCTCCTTCGATTTGGGTAGTTCTCTTAATTAGGGTCCCTTTGTAGGTCCCCAATATAGTACGGCACCCTCATTAAACGCCCCCCCCCCCATTGGATCCTACCTTAAAGAACTGCCCATTTGGTGTTCAGGGTTCGAGCTTTACGGGTTTAATTTGGATACTGGCCCCCACTCAGTAGCAGTTGGGTAATATTCATTATATGGATATGCAAGGCCCTTAATAGTAGCCCGATTATAGACTGCTACTGTATGGGGGGGGGGGAGTACCCATAGTACCCAAGGTTTAGGGACTTAGATCTTCAGGGCCTAAGGCTTTCGGGTTCCCCATACTTGGGATAATGGAACCCACTCCCGAAGGGTCCATGTACCCAAATAGTATATACTTTGGCCGCAAAGTAGTCCCTATACAGGTACTTTGGGGGCAATGTATCTACTACTTGGCTACATGGACCCTTAGGGACTGTTAACAGAAGCAGGCAAAAAAAAGCGTCTTGTGATGTTTCCCTTCGAAGGGGTTATAGGCGTCTCTAGCGTTTCAGGGTGAAGCTGGAAGCCCTTCGAGGGCCTTTTAAACTCTTTCAGAAACCGAAACCACAAGCCAAGCCTTTTAAGCCCTTCGTACTTGGGAGACCCCTTGAAGGGGACCCTTTTGAACCCAACTTATGGCTCTCTTAGCAGGGACCTCATTGAGAGGGTCTATATCCCCAACAAGGGTCCTCCTCGGCTTAGACACGAGACCTATAGGGTTTAGGGTTTTCTATTTAAGGGAGATAAATACAAGGTTCCGGTAATGGTTTCTAGGGTTCAGGGTTTGGGGCACAAAGTTTCATAGGGGCGTTTACACCCTAAACCCTAAACCCTCAAAGCGCAAACCCTAAACCCTAAACGCCCAGTGCACTGTTGGTCCAAGAAAAATGTCAGGGTTCCACAGGGCCTTCTTCGGGCGTTGATAGAGATTGCCAGGGCGCTTGCCACAGCACTGAACTGTCATGTCATTGGGTGTGGTGTAGCAGGGTGTAGGGGTTTAGGGTTTAGTGGTTTGGGGGTTTGGGGGTTTAGGTTGGGGGGTTGGAGGTTTGGGGGTTTTAGGGCTTAAGGTGCACTCCAAGGTTCGCATATGAGTCTACGTTTGTTTAGAGGTGCTTAGATGCTTAGGGCTTCTGTTTTCACGTTCAACCCTAAAGCCAGAGCCCGAATCCCCCCGAACCGCAAACCCTGGTCTTGTTTCACGGGAGACTTCTGCCAGCCTTAGTTTGGACTTCGTACAGTTGGAAAAGTCTAGGACATTTTCAGGCGGGTAGTTACCGTTACACGAGCCTAATAGAAGGTCTGTATACCTTATAGAAGCCTTATAGAAGCCCTATCTACCCTAAACTCCCCACCTGTAGTTTCCATAAAAGAGAGACGTTACCTATAGTCTCCAGTGCAGTTCCTTTTTTTGGTTTAGCCAATTCTATACTAAGGATTCTAAAAGGTAACCCCCAAAAAGGAACTGAAATGGAGACAGAAAACACAAAAAGCCTTGAGAGCTCCTTTGCTCCGGTACCCGAGGCTCTCCGCCCATCCCAAGTTGCAGGTGATTGCCTTTGACCTGCGCCTGGTCGGGTTTAGGGCTTAGGGTTTAGGGTTTAGGGTTTTAGGGTTTTAGGGTTTTAGGGTTTTAGGGTTTTAGGGTTTGGGGTGTAGGGATGATCTCCCTGATTCTTAGTAGGGAATGGGGGAATGGGTTTTAGGGACTACTATAGGGGGCCTTAAGGGACTATCATAGGGATCCATTCCCCCATTCCCTACTAAGAACCAGGGAGTGGTCTTGCAATGACGCACCCTGATGCCCAGAGGTTGAGGGTTTACGGTGGAGGCTTTCGGGTAGAAGCCTTTCGGTTCGAACTCAGAAGAGCTCAGAATGCGGCCGCCTTTACTACCGAAAGCAGCTTGACCCTAAACCCTGCACCCCTGCAACCTTAAACATACCAGGTGTAGCTGCGCTTCGAAGGCCCTGGTAAAGCTCCATGAAAATCTTTCAGTTACCTTTATAATACCCCTTTTTCCATTCCTCTAAAAGCCTCTCTGGAGGATCCACTATACTTCTTATTTGGGATTACCCCACCTAGCTTCATCCCACCCGTGGAGCCCTTTGAGGTGTGAGCATGCCTACACGAAGCCCTGCTTCGACATCTTAGCAGCTGCCTTCCCGGGTCGTCTGCGGCTCGTCCCTGGGAAGTCGCAGCAGACGCTGCCCAAGTGGACGGCTGAGAACTCGGAAAGATCCTCGATTGCACCGAATATACTTGGGGTTTAGGGTTAGGGGTCTTGGTAAATTTAGGGTTTTGAAGTGCCTCCATTGTGGTGATATGTAGATTTAGCTGCAGTGGCGTACTTTGCTTGATAATCCATTTGCTGAGTCTCCATATCCTTTAAGAAGGGACTCGACCGATTCCCTCTGGGCTGCCGGGGTCTTGAGTTTAGGGTTTAAAGTATTGTAGTGACTTGAACGGATCGCAATGTTAGTCCTTCGGGTGGTGGATGTCTCTATATGGTACACGTAACCCCCCCCCTACCGAACAAGTAATCGTTTAGGCTTCCATACCCAGAGCCAGAAGTGCTTTGCCAGCTGTTGAAACCGACGGAACTTTACAAACCCTGAAGCCTAAAACCAAACCGTAAAAGAAACCATTCCGGAGGCCTGAGCCGTCGGAATAAAATATCAGGTTTAGGGTTTAGTTTAGGGTTGCTTCGAGACGAATGAAGCTCCTAAGCTCATACACAAAGACGACGCCCCAAAGCCTCTCTCAAGTCTAGGAGCCCGTATGTACCAGATCACCCACACCCAAGAGCAACAATAACTCGGAACCCGAATCCCCTTTGGTTTAGGGTTTAAGTATTTCGGTTTTGGGTTTAGGGTTAGGGTTTAGGGATACTTAGAAATATTTGCGCCAAAGAAGCTGAAACGAGTTACCTACTTGGAGGTTCATGGGTAGTTATAAATGGGGTTATAAGTCTCCTTGTAGCTGCCCTGCTTCTGATATAGCCACCCGTGAACCTCCAAGTACACCCTTGAGAATTTTCTCGTTTTCCAGGGATTGGGAGAGAACATCTGAAGGATGTAGCGAACATCTGAAGGATGTAGCAATTTGTTTGGTTGTTTGTTCCCTACCAGGCTAAACCCAAAGGCCATTCTGATATTTCGGCCATGGTCTTTTCGGGGGCCGGCCCTTCTCGATAATTCAAAAAGGCAAAAAAGCGCACAAATCTCTGAATCTCGCACCTTCGCCTATACACGTCGAACAGGAAGTCATCTACCATCCAACGGGCCTAAACTCAATCTACAAAGACTTGGAAAACCCTGGTCAACCCTCAATCTTCGATGGCCAGCCTGACAAAAAAAAACTGAATCCATGAAGAAGAAGCCAATAACGACCCAGGGGCGGATTTGGTGCACATCGATGGGGACCATGATCCCGCCGCTGCCCGCACGGACCTACGGAATGCGAAGACCGCGGCCAGATCGGGAGCGTGGGTTGCTTATCCGGGTTTGAGGCTTCAAGGTTGACGGGTTTAGGGTTTGGGGTTTAGGGTGGGTTTAGGGTTTGAGGGTTCCGTTAAGCAATATATTGTATGGATTTCAGAACCAGAGTTATAATTGTTTTTTTCTCAGAACGGCGGCCTCAATACTCACAATAGGGTCTGCTTGTGGGCGGGCTTGTGGCTTAGTACTCCAATACCCAGCCGAGCATGTAATCTTGTCGGGCTGTTATTAGTTATGTTTGAGTATCACTTTGACAGCCTCTGAGTTAAGTTTGTTTGATGAGATGTGAATTCCAAACTGCTGCTCTTTTATATCATCGTAGTGTAAGGTTGTCTTTGACGACACCTGCTTCTCGCCCTTGAAAGCAGTGTGGACCGAGATGCTGGAGTCCCAGCTGATCACTTTGCCAGCGAGGCAATTCTGCTTGACAAGCCGTCATGGCATCGCTAGATGCCGGGCCCTTCTTGAACAATCCTGTTTGCCAGCTTGTTCTTATATAAGCAAGAACACAGAAGAGCAAACATTCTGTTCAAGGGTCTTCCTGTGACAGCCCAGGATACTCGCAGCAAGCCTGCAAGCAAGAGGATCTACATTCGGGGCTTCGCCCAGCGCTTGAGCACCGTGGGCGCATGCGCCATATCCTGGTCATGGCACCGACAGACCATGGTCAAGATAGCCTTCTGGGCTACTTGTCTAGACACCGCTCCTGCACCGGAAAAGCCGTATCTAAGAAGCTGCTACCGAACACGAAGGAGCGTCATCAGAGCCAGTGGATTTCGCTGCCTCTTCGGTTCGATCCTCCCGATGACCTGCCCTGCTTGCTGCACCTCGTGGCCCCACATTTTGGGGACACCCAGCAGATCACGGACTGTTTTCCACTCGTGGATGGTCTTTTAGTCGTGGTGGATTGCGCAGAAGGCTTGACCGACAATTTCTGCACCACCTTTGGGTCCGCAGTTGCACATGGATTGCAGCCGGTCCTGTTTCTGAGCCTTGGTCCCGCAGCATCCGCCTTTATAATTAAGGGGTTCCCTTCTTGGAACAGGGGAACAAAGAAGGGGATACTTCGAGCCCAGGAACAAGCTTGACAAGCTACTGGCCCTGGAGCCTGACAATGAGCTTTGCTACCAGCGGCTTTGCCTGATTGTGGACAGGCTGAACGGCGTGATGGACGGTGTGCCATCGTTGAAGCCTTTGACCGTGGAGGATGGTAGCATCGTATTTGGACGTGGCTCCCTAAGCGTCGCAGAGTCCCTTGGCGCTCTGCTGGCATCCTATCTCTTTCTACATACAAGAAAGCATTGGCATACATTCATACATGCATAATATATACATGCACACGTACATGCATACAAATACACACATGCATACAATACATGCATACATGCATACATACTACTATATACAGTATACCCTACGGCACTCTGCTGATTGGCTCTTGCTGATTGGCTCTTACAGCATTATTGGAGTTTGGGGGGTTATGAACTACTTGCCAACAGTTCTACTTTTTGCAGAGGTACAGAAGTACCCTAAAACCCTAACCCCCCTCCCCCCCTAAACCCTAAACCCATAAACCCTAAACCCCGAGACCCTATACGCCAAACCCCTCGACCATAAACCCTCAAGCGCTCTCAACTCTAAACCCCGCACCTCAAACCCGAAGCCCAGGTCTATTGGTGGCTGGGGCTTCACTTTGGAGCAGTTCTTGACGGAGATGGCGTCTCGAAACTTAGCCGGCCTGCCTGTGGTTCGTTTATGTGCTGTATAGCGTTTCTGAGGGTGTTAAAGAAGCATTCCGTAATCAGAGTATTTCGTACTTCCCAGCTTAAGCTTACCTGCAAGCTTAGGAATACTAAGTTTTGAGGGCCCCACATTCCGCTAATGGTCCTGACAGAGGTATACCATAGACGCCTAACATACCACAAAATCAAACTTCTTCTAATTATTAAGACCCCTGTACTGCGCCCGTGTTGCCGATCCTGCAGCCTTGACCCCTGATTTTTGTGCAGCCCCCCTGACCTTCGGCAAGGTTTACGGGTAAATGGGCTTCTGGTAGGGTGCAATTTCGGTTTCGGGAGTTGCGGGTGCAGGGCCGGGTTTCCGATTTGGTGAGGGTTTCCGGTTTGGAGTTTGGGGTGTACCTAGACCCTTAAATGTAGTACCTTTTTTCCGGTTACCGTAGTTTCTTATTATAGGATCCTAACCATAAAATAGGTCATCCAAAACAGGGTAATTACTGCATGTAATTGTCTAGGTAGAGCTTTAAGATTGTAGAAAGCCCGAAGCCACAAAACTCCCGGAAGATAAACCCTAAACCCTAAACCGCCCAGAAAAGGAAAAGACTGGAGCCTGGAGCAGGTTGAGAAGTTGCGTCCTCGTTTCTTGGTCAGCCTTACGGATCCTCTCCTTTTTTTGTGTTTTTCCGGTTTAGGGTGTAGGGTTTAGGGTTTAGGGTTTTTTTTACATAGGCTTCCTTAAGCCATTTGTATAAACGGCAGCCCATAAAATCAGACTTGCTTCCTTCCTTCTTGAACCCGAACCTTAAACTCTGAACCCCGAACCCTGAATTCGTCGAGTTCAATGTCGTGCAAGACGGAAAAAGGGGTTTACAAAGATAAAGAACCAGAATCCAGGCCTATGGGGCGACCATTTCTACAATGGGCGCTGGCGGGACTCCGACGGTGAGCGTGGCTTTTGCAAGCTGGCCACTTTGCAGGTTTAGTCTAGGGCCTATCGAGACCACTACATGTAACTCCTCTTTTTGGCTCGTTGGCTTTTGATTGTCGGACCTGGCCATAGAACAGGTTATCTGTAGACAAGTACTACCATCTGGGGCTGCGGCATTGTTTAAGAGCTACTGTAAGGAGTACTGCAAGGGTTCTGGCAGGGTTATTCGCAGGGTCCATGTACACATAGTACAGACTTTGGCCCCAAGGTACCTGTAGAGGGACTACTTGCAGGCCTGAGTCTGATATAAATCCTGCATTACCTGAAGGACCCTAAACTATGGGCATGATGCTGTATTGCTTATTATTGGTAATGCAAGATTTACATCATCAGCTGTATTTGGGCACATGGACCCTTAGAGTTAGAGTTACTACAAGGGCTCTGCAAGGGTTTGTGTGGCTCAGAGGGTTGACGAAGGCAGAGCAGAAAGAGTTTCGAGGATTTCAGGAGTCAGGAACCCACGCCTTTTCAAAAGCCCTTCAAGGGCCACCTTAAACCCTTCAAGGGCCACCTTAAACCCTTCAAGGGACACCCTAGACCCTTCAAAGGACACCCTAAACCCTAACCCCTGAACCAGAAACCCTGAACCATGACCTACTGTTGCTCAGGTCCTTCAGCAAATCCGAGGCATCTACGCCACGTTGGAAGCTCCGGACAACGTGGGCTTAGCCCGCTTGCAGGACCCGAGTTGGCCCAAAACTTCACCAAACCCCCAGACAAATATGCTTTAATTCAAGAACCTAATCGGACCTAATCAAATCCTAAACCCTAAGCCCTGAACTCAATCCCCAGGAATGTACCTAACATATCCTGAAATGCAGGGGTTTATGTGGGGTTACAGGGTGTAGAAAGATTTATCAGCCCTCACCTAGAGTAACATGCTTTAAGGAATGGGAGTATGACTCGAAAAATCAGCGAATCGTTCATATGATTTACAGTAGATTGCTTATTTAAGGGGGTGTTAGAGTTGAGGCGTCAGGGTAATGAAGTAGGGTCAATGCCTGGCTGGGAGTTTAGAGCAGTTCAGGTTCAGGGTTTGAAGTTTGGACGTTGTGGGCAAGGGGTTGAGGGATTCCTGTCAGATTCCTTGTTAGAGGAGGGGTAGGGATCTCCGTTAGAGGCGTTCGGCGAAACCCCAAACCTCAACGTACGTTGTCATGCCGTGATCGGGGGCCATATGTTGATTTTGGTTGTGTTTTTCGAACTATTTCGAAGAGGTCGTTGATCGACGTGCATTTGCTTCTCTAGGGTCTTTCTGCTTGAAGGAGCGTGGCGTCACTCCGAAGGAAGGGCTTACTGGAAATGCCTGGAAGCAAAGCGCCATGGCATCTTGGCACCTCTTGCCGTAAGCCACATCCTTCAGCCTTACACTTATATAGACCCTATAAACCCCATAAACTTCGCGGTAAAATTAGACCCTGAGGCCCTAAACCCTTACATATTCTCAGCCCAGCAGCTTGGATTCAGGTTTAGGAAGTTCAGACTAAGCTTTGTCCGAACTCTAAGCCATCTTCATACCATGTGTCGTAGGATTGTGATTTCTGCTTACACTACGTCAAAGTTGTAGGACTTGGGGGGTTTATGTGGGCCCTGAACCTCTGAGTTCACCTTTTAGAAGTGTGGAGCCGCCCGCAAGAGTTGTGAGTTTCAGCAAACAGGGCAACCGGATAGAGATCCAGAGCAGTACCTAGACCCTTAAATGTAGTACCTTTTTGTTGGTTACCCTAGTTTCATCCAAAAAAAGGTACGACATTTAAGGGTCTAGGTAGCATCCTCATTATCCAGCGCACGAAGTATGCTACCCTTAAGATGCTGCGAAAGCATTAGTTTCTGAGAGACTGGGATAGGGGCTGGGATTTATAGGGATCGAGCTCAGGGCGTCGGCTCGGGGATTCCGACGTTGAAGAGTAGTTCGGCCTTCAGCAACCGGATTTAGGGTGCTTTTAGGGTTTAGGGTTTATAGGGTACCCGGATTTAGGGTGTTAGGGTTAAGAGTTAGTCGTTTAGGGAATGTAGACTCGTGATCAACTATCCCCTTCCTCCCCTTCATTTTAGGGCAGGAGTAAAGTACGTACCGGGTGCTTGTGATTGTTGAGTACTTGTGTCCTTGGGGAAACCTCGAGCTGGCACTCTTTGAGAAGATCTCGCATTCATCGTTGTAGAAAGGAGTTTGGGGGCTATCGGAGAAGTGGGCTTGCAAAAACCCTCTCTAGACCCTAATCCCGAAACCCTAAACCCTAAACCCTAAACCTCAAACCCTAAACCTCAAACCTCAAACCCCAACCCCAAAACCCTAAACCCTAAAACTCTAAACTCAAAGCCCAAAGCTGGGAACCCAGAGCTTTGTAAGCCCCAAAGCCCGAAACGTAAGGAGGCGTGGATGCCCTTGGCAGACGTCTTGCTGGGAGCTCTCATTCAGCATGTGCCGGCACCGCAGGTGCAGTGGCTGTTGATTGTGTTTTATTTGGTTTATCTGGAAACCATCGTGTCTGTATAGAACTCTTACATTCGTTCCGACTTTTGTGCACTTCGGAATAAGACCCTGAACCCCGAATCCAACCCTAAACCCCAAACCCAAAGGCCCCCCTGCTCTTCACACCTGACACGCCCTTATTAGCATATTCAGTAGCATTGGTTTTACTTATCATTGTCATTATTGTTCTACTATAAGCACCAAGAGAACCCACCCTTAACCCTAAGGCTTTAAGGGCTCATATTCTAAGGCCTTTGGGCCAAAGAAGATACTAGACTATACCTAATTCCTAAACCCTAAACCCTAAACCCTACTCTATAGGGCTTTTGAGCTATTTTGAGGCTCCGCCTTCCAACGCCGTCTTTTACGCATCGCGATGCGTTGAGTCGACCGACGGACAGTGCTTCGCCTTTGGCCGTCAGGCGCGCAACAGGGTCTGCCTGTAACCGCAAAGACCTAGTATTTTAGGGTTCCTTATTATGGTTTCTATATATAGTTCCTTAAGAAGGTAGGTTTTTTCGGCCACAGGTGGGGGTCAGAATCCTCACGGAATTTCCATGGAACTTCCGTCACCCCAGAACACGATTCGAATCATCAAGACACCTATGCTAGGCTTAGAGCTTCCATGGTTCAGGTTAACGTTTCAGGGCACTTGGGGCTTTCCCTCAGGCTCTGAATTTCTAAGGCACAACCCCTAAACCCTAAACCCCAAACCCTCAGGCTCTGAATTTCTAACTCACAACTTTCCCGGCTCGAAGACCACACGTGGTGCCAGGCTATTTTGCGCTCTGGGGTGCCGTGGGGGTGCCCATATTTGTGTATATATATATACTTATATATATATATATATAATTATATAATTATATATACACATATGTGGGTATACATCTATAGATATATGTACACGTGTCATTTAATTGTTTGTTGATTAGCAGACGGGTATGGAGATGAATATGTATATATTTTGCTTGGACTTTATGAGCCAAAGTATGGGAAGTAGGTTGAGTCTATGATACATAGAAGCTGCCGAACTTCGAAGAGTCGTATTCCACTGGCCCGCGAAGAGAACGGGCACAGGTCCCATGAGTTCTGCGTAAGCCCGCTGCCTTAAATAAAGCACCTCCAGCCCCAAGGAAACCTAAACCTACCGGCCCTAAACCCTAAACCCTATACCCCAAATCCTAAACCCCAAACAAAACTAAGCCCGTTCAGGGTTTAGGGTTTAGGGCCACCGGCGAAGCCTCCGGAAGCTCTGGCGAACGAATCGTCCGGCCAGGTTTGCCCGCAGAAACTTCCCGCTGCTCAAAACCTCCCTGAAACCTCGGCTGCTGCTTTGGCCCCGTGGCTCCTCAATGGAGCCTCTGACAAATTCAGAGTTTAGGTTGCTTAGGGTTTCTGGGTCCTTGTTGGCGACAATTTTACATTTTGTTGTAATGAAACCCAATAATAAGGATGAAAAAAGGATCATTCTTAAATATTGCCCCAACAGGGAACCAGGTTTAGGGGTTTTGAAGGGCGCAGTGTTTCGGGTTCGAGGGTAGGTTTTGGAGCTGCCAGGTTCCCGATTCCAGGGTTTAATCCAGGGGGCCTCGATAAGTACCAATGCTATGTTGGGGGCTCCTTATTAGAAGTATAGCATACTGGGCCCCCAAAACCCGACTCTAACTAGGCCTTATGCCATAACTACTTCGGGATCAAGGTTTCAGTAGGGTCTACAGCTAAGGGTCGAACTACGACGGCTTCAGGTCCCTTGATTGTTGCTTTCATATCTTGGAATGCGAGGCTTTCGAGGATCAGGTGGCTCGAGGTTTGCCTATAATCTCCATTGTAGTTCCTGTTTTTGATTTAACCAGTTCTCCATTAAGGATCCTAAAAGGTAACCCCAAAAGGGAACTACAATGGAGACTGTAGGTAGGGTCCTAATTCCAACCTGAAGCCCCCAAACCGTGGAAGCCAGTGGGTTTCGGGTCTACCTTAGTATCCATTGCACACCCTTTCTGGGTTCAGCAGTTTTCATGAATCAGGAACCTCATGGCTGGTTCACCAAAAAAAAGAGGTTCTACAGAGGAGACTATAGGCGCTTCTAACCTCCTTATGGCCAAGTCGCCCGGTGCGAAATCGAACATCACGGGAAAAACCCAATCCTTCAAGCCAAGTTTGGGAGTAGGGGATTTAGGGGTTTAGGGGTTTAAGGCTTATAGGGGTTAGGGGTTTAGGGCTTAGGCCCTAAACTTTCGGATTCAGTGTTCCTGAACCTTAAACAACCAAAGTGTTTGGGAGTTGTACGGGTTCCTCTCTGATTTCCGTTTTTACGTCAAGAAGTAGTAATAGCATCCCCCCTCACACCGACAAACACCAGAAACACCAATCTCAGTACTAAGGCCCCTCCAAAGCCTGCTTCCGTTGAAGGAACCCAAACTACCTGTAAATAGTGATCAGTCCTAAATATTCCACACCGGGAATCCTAACCTCCAGATCTAAACTCGCAAAAACCTTTGTCCAGAATTCCGTAAGTAAACCTTAGCACTCCCACCGAAACAAACAGTTCAGGACCCGCAGCGGTGGCCTTGTCATCGGTTAGAGCAGCACACGGGTCACTGATGGGACTGCCGATCGACAGACCACCACAGCAGGGAGCGATGACTGTCAGATGAGATGTTTTAGTGTTTAGGGCTTTAGGGCTTTGGGGCTTTAGGGTTTAGGGTGTATAGGGCTTAGGGCTTTAGGGCTTTGGGGCTTTAGGGTTGGGTTTAGAGTTTATGTGGGTAGTTCTGAAAATTAGGGTCGCTTGTAGGGTTCCTTTTATAAGGGTGCCGTACTATATTTGGGGCCTAGAAAGGCACCCTAATTTAGAGAACTACCCATGTGGTAGACCCGAAACCCTAAACGCCCAAACCTGAAGCCAAAAACCCTAAAACCCTAAACAAACCCCTAAACCGAAAGCCCAACACCCTGAAACCCTAAACACACCCCTAAACTCCAAGCCCAACACCCTGAGTCACTAAACAAGCCCCCTAAACTCTGTGGGGTCTCCTCAACCCTAAGCAAATTAGGGTTTAGGGTTACCTGCGAGATTTTCGCCAATGCCTCGCAGAGCGACTGTGGGAATTCAACCTTGAGTTGAGGGTGTAGGGCTTTTAGGGTTTAGGGTTTTTCTAGGGTTGTGTTCGGGAGTTACTCGCCCTGCTGGGTGGGTGGAAGCACGTGCTTTTCCAGACTGGGGCCGTTGTGTACAGTGTGCAGATGCCAAGCTCCTCCGAAATGCGCTTCCGAATAATGTAGGGGCCTTAATAATTCGAATAGGGTTTTGGGGGCCATTATACTATAATTATAATAAGGAACCCCCAAAACCCCATTCTAATTATTAAGGCCCCTACAATCTCCCGGTTGCTGGCTCTCCACTCGAACCTCTGAAGCACAAGCCGCGGAGGACGCTACAATGTAGTGCCTGTGTTTGTTACCTTCATTTTGTGACAGGCTATCAGCCAAAAGCTACTGCACTGTAGCGTCTAGGTAGATTATTTACTTCAAGTTTTGAAGATTTGAGGTGTTGCTAGACGAGCAGGTTGGCCTGGTTAAGGTTTGTCCTTGGGGTTTTGCCTTAAGGACCAAATGACCCTTAAAAGTAGGGGCCCTATACCCTTATACTATGAGTCCCTATATGGTATATGAACCCTAAGCCCTTTTAGGCTTCATTTCGTCTTTAAGGTGGTGGAGCCATGGGAGAGACGTTCTCGGATGTGTACAGAATCCTTCGCAGCCGCATCGTGAAGATTAAAAATCCGTTGGGGGGCTCAACAAGCACACATACACAGAGTTTTGAGAACTCTAGCCTCTTCAAAAGACAACACAAGAGATCATACCTTCAATGGCTTCATGACTAGTTGGGCGACAAGAGAAGTCGGTCGAGTGCTAAATCGTTTAGGATTGTCTTCTCGTTGTCGCAATTTGCAGCCTTCGGCAAAGGACGCCATGCTGCGATCGATCAACTCTAGACTCAAGCTTGGGCCAAGGTGAGCAGGAGGAAGTTCTCCCGTTATCCCACCCTACCCTATCACAACATGATTCTGAACAGTTTTCCCGAAGATCTCGAATCCAAAGCCTTCTGACACAATGAGCGAAAGCTTTGCTCACATTGGAGCCTGGATACTTACCGAACTAATTCCTGACGACTCCTTAATATATTGTTGTTGTATGTGCCAAGGCCTTCTTCTAAGTATTAAGGCGCCCACATTAAGATCTTTTGTGAGCGCAAGCACAACTCGACAGTAGGCCTGGATTAAGTTTTGCGTCTTACGCCGTGCGGAATATTCAGGCAGTCAATAATAGCCTTCATGCGCTTGGAGTATGAGGGTGCCGTACTAAATTCCAGACTCAACCTCTCTTACTGAGTGTTCGATAGAAGCGGATAAATTGGGCTCTCCGAAACCTGCCCAGCCTTCGTTTCATATTCCTGAAGCCTGTGTCGAGACACCTGTGAATGGTGGTAATAGTCGGATCAGAAGCAAAAGAAACAACAACCATGGTTAATGACTTCACAGTACCAGCACTAATAGCACATCACCTAGGCCCTTAAATGTAGTACTTTTTTTGCATGACCTATTTTATGGTTAGGATCCTATAGTAAGAAACCACGGTAACCCAAAAAAGGTACTACATTTAAGGGTCTAGGCATATAACTAGAGAACGGAATTGTATTCTCCACATTTGGCAGAGTCATTGTTCAGCCCAAGGGTCTTAGTCCTCTTGGGCTTTAAACATGGGACTTTACCCTAAACCCAAAGCCCTAAACCCTAAGCACGAATGGGCTCTCTTGGCTGTATGCCAGGCAAAAGGTCCTCAACAAAAAAACCCTAAACCCCTAAACCCCTAAATCCCCTAAACCCCCAAACCCCTATAAACCGTAAACCCTAAAAGAATCTTGGGGCTCTCTGGGAAGCTAGAGGTCCTGGAGTTAGCGTCACCGCCCTTCGAGACCTACCCGGACTCCGCGCGGGAAGCGCTGCCAATACCGGCGCGGCCGTGGGTTGCTTCAGGGGATTAGGGGTGTAGGGGTTTGGGAGTTTTGGGGATTTCGGGCAGGGGTTTAGGGGTCAGGGGCCTATAGACCCTAAACTCCTAAACTCAGGGGTTTAGGGTGTTGGGGATTGAGGGTTTTGGGGTTTTCGGGGTTTTGGGTGTGCCAGTGCAGGGGTCGGAGTTCAGGGGTTCAGGGTTTAAAGTCTAGGCTGAGCGGAGGGTTTCGGATTTCGGCTGGTGTAGGGCAGTGTAGGACTTCACGGCGAAGGGTTCATGAGATGGTTTTTTAGAGTTCAGGGGGTTTGAGCTTCGTTTGATGAAGGTGGCTGAGCTTCAAGCGTTCCTTTGGGGCCTGCGTAGGTTATATTCGAGCACTACACCGAATTTCGGTGCGGATTCCGGTGTATGCCGTCTACCCATAGGCCCCTAAGTGGTTCCTTTTGGGGATTACCTTATAGGATTCTAAATCTGAACCACAAAACTTAAGGAACTACTTGGGGGCCTGTGGGTACGCAGTCTCTGGCATGGTGCGACGGATTGAGGGGACATGGACAAGGGCGCAGATGCTGAGATAGAGCCGCAGCAGCCGGACCATTGCCATAATACCTTACCCTGTGCTTCCTAGACCCCTTAAGGACCCACTAATAGGGTCCCTGGAAGCATAGGGTTAAGGACGAAATGAACCCCAAAAGGGCTTAAGGTTCATATAGCCAAATATAGGGATTCATAGTATAAGGGTACAGGGCCCCCTACTTATAAGGGCCATTTGGTCCCCAAGGTGGTGGGCTCCCGATGGAGTTTTCGTGCAGCGGCTGCAGCAGTTGCGCAGGTAAGTGGGTGCAGGACAAAAAAAGGATCATACAGGCACGCCGGCCGGAGCAGCCAGCTGGATCTCATTCGTGGCGCGTGCTGACAGCCCGCACTTCTGCAGCCCAAACATCTCCAGCGCTCTGCTCGTGAGGCCATGTTCAACCCGTTCGAGGTGCTCGAAACATCTCGAAACTACTGTCGCCACTCACTGATTGTGTTCGGAAGGGTGCCAGGGCTGCATTCAGGCAAGCTGCGTCAGCTTCAGAGGCAAGTAGCGGGCATGGTTTGGTGATAGCAAAGCAGCTTGCAAGAAGAGTCACCATCCTCGTCCTGGTCCTCATGCTTCCCTTCGTCGCCATTATCATCATCATCATCGCCATCATCATCAACCGTAACTAGCAAGTTAACCATCGATCTTCGTCGTAGTCATACCCATCATCACGCTGCAACATGCGTCTGCGGCTTGGCTGCCACCACCATCAGCGTCACAATCACACACACGCGGCCACACTCGCGGTTATCCTTCCTTGTCGTTATCATGCGCACCTTTCTCGTTGGACTTCATTTGCTTGCCTTGTTATCACGCCCCGCATTGAACCATCGCCATCAAAATCAACATCACTCTCCGTTCGGGGGAATATGATCACGTGGCCAATGTTGTCATCAGAGTCATCTATGTCCATACCTGCTTCCGTGGCAGCACCATCATGTTCGGCATCGCCCGACTCTTTCCTTCATTGTGTTAACTTAAACTAGCAAACCACCGTCGTTGTGATTGTGATCGTCGTCGCTGTCGCGACATTGGCCGGCACCGTCGTAGTTGTCGTGTTGGACGCAGCATCCGTCGCCGCCGTGGTCGAAGTGCCAGGTGCTTTTTATGTTCCGCCGCGCTTGACAACTTCTTCAGTGCGCACATGTCAAGACACCACAAACAAGAGGACTCTAAGGTCAAACATAGCAGAGGCACTATGTGTTTGCCCCGCGACCGCACCCAACCCCAAAGAGTATGCAATAAAACCCCGAACCGGGAACCGTAGTACAATAAAAGCAAGCCCCTAAAATCATTTTTCTGCATCCCAGCAAGTGCACCAAGGATTGAATCTGGAGCCTTAACCGGCGACTTGAAACCTTACACCTCCCCCTTTCATGTAACATATAAGTGTAGGGTTTAGGGTTTAGGGGTTTAGGGAGGACTCGGTTTCACATGTTAGCGGCAGGTCCCCCCCCCCCCCGG
>CAJNJA010056330.1:0-20255 GCA_905231915.1 Symbiodinium necroappetens | reverse complement strand
ACGACGACGACTACTACTACTTCTATTAGTACTGCTACTACCACTACTAGTGCTACTATTCATTACTACTACAACTACTATTACTATTACCAGTATATACTATTACAATTGCTGCTACTACTACTACTCCTACTACTACTACTACTACTACATTACGACGACTGTGGGGAGGCAACGCACCGACCAAGCCACGTTAGTCACAAGAAGCTCGACCCCGAAACACATACAGCCGCATTTCAACCAGGCTGCACACCACTGCAAAGACGTGGTTCTCACCCCGGAAACAAATCCCAATGCAATGATCAATATTTCAGCTGACTGTTTCATGGAACCTGCTGCAACAGTGACAAGCTGAATGCTGAGTCCTCGAGTTTGCCACAATGTTGGTGAAGTGTGCTGAGCGGTCATCTCGAGACTCCTTCCTTGCAAAGACTAAACACGAATCTCATGTCCGCCCGCAAAGTTGCGATCTTCTGGGCTCGGCGCCTGAGGTGCCCTTTTGGCAGGCTTGACGGGCTGCGCCCAACTTCCTCCTGCCTGTGAAGACAGGGTCTGCAGTTCGATGCATGTGTTCGACTGTTTGATCTCATCTTTTCCACTGAATGCCTGCTTCGCTGGGGCGCATAAGTTTCAGGATCAAAGGTTCTGCACAGGCAGGGCCAACGGACAATAACGGAAGCGGGTGGATGGGTCACTGCTCTGTAAGCATGTTCACATCAGGAGGTCCTCTTTCGAAACGAGGACTGTTTCCGGACGAGTAAAGCTCCACTACCCTAACCTTCAACCAGGAATCCAGGCACATAGGAACCCTGAATCCTGCTTCTTGCAACCAAACTCGACGGCCCAAGCCCGCACCCAAAACCCCAAGCATCCCTAAGCTGCAGGTCCTGAATCCAAAACACTGAAACCTACTCAAGTCCGTGTTCCTGCTACTGGTACCTTGTTCTTGCCTGCCCGATTCCTTGTTTTGCAATTGCTTCGTCTACACTGAGCCCTTGCTACATGGAAGAGGCCGAACGTCACCCCGCCCGCCACAATCCTGAATGTTCCACTCAATCCTGGTCACTTATAGTGACGCTACAAAAAACGTGCCCGTTTGCACCAGTGCCCTTCACCCCCCCCCACACCCCTACTGCCCTTCTCGCCTCCCTTGCTTGTATTCACCCACCTCCAACCCTGCCCCGGCACCGCAAAACGCTGCTGGGCTCTCGAGTCCCTTTTCATTTTCTGGGCAAGGTATGCCGAACCCCTGGTGCGTATCATTAGAATTTGTTTGCTCGCTTTGCCGCGTCTTCTAACCCACAGGTTGGTGTTGGTGAATTCGGGCCCCTGGAGCCAGCATCACCGGCGTTCGCTGGCGGGTGACGATAGTCGCTGGGAAAACACATGAAAACACGTGGAAACGCTGCAAATACCCTGATTGTTGAGCGTTTTGCAGATGCGATGGTTTGAATCCTTTGTCTCGAAATAATGGCTATCATGAGCATCGAATCTGGGGGCACGCGGGTATTCATCTGGGCGGACGGCGAGCATCATGAGCATCAGCTGGGGTCCTGGCGTCTTTGCTGGCCCTCGGCGGACCTCGCTGCTTCCAAGGAAGTGGGAAGCCACACCTTGACTTCGGCTTTTTGTTGCGGCACCTGGACTTCGGGACGGCCAGCATCATGAGCATCAACTGGGGTCTTTGGCGGCCTGCTCAACCATCGCTCCCCGCCTCCCGTACCCAAATTCTTCTGAGGATTCCGAGAATGTGGTTCATGCTGGTGCCCCGAGCCGATGCAGAGCATCCGCGAACAATTTTGGGGAGCGGCCGCGGATTCGCCGCAGGCGTTCTCGATTTATTTATCCTGGAGTAACCCCCTGAATGCTCATGTAGCTTTTGTTGAAGCTCGCTCCCTTGTAGTTTCGTGAAGAGCTCCAGTTACGCAAGCGCCGCATACAAACAGACTTACGATGCCCGAGAACGATTCATGCATTTACTTTCAGAACCCCCGCATGACCTCGTAGCAGCAGCATGCATGTTCCTGCGTGTTCATACCAACCCTCACCCTCTCCTGTAAGGCGCATGGGCGCCAGCTGCACGACAAGCGCCGCAGCCCATTGTCCTAATCAGTTTTGCGCCGAGAATGCCCCAGGAAGATGGCTGGGATATGATGTTGTCAAGCACCCCTATCTACATTCTGGTGCGATTCCAATGCTTCTACCAGTGGCTGACAGCATGTGCATCAGTACAACTGTTTCAGCGGTCCGGGTGCTCCTCTGGTACCGACCCCGAGCAGAGCAGTCGAAACGTGTGCCACCGGACCATTTCATTCTTTCCATCCGTCTCAAACATAGGACTTGTCTAGCAACGAAGCTGCAAAATTGCACTGTTTTTTGACGAGTCTGTCCAAGCACCAGCAAGTTCTTCGAGGATGACATGGAGTGCTTGGGCTTCCAAATCACACGCTGGCTGAAGTGAAGCTCCCTTCGAGTGGCCCGCTCAATCTGGTTTCATGGAGGTTTCTCAGCATGTCATGGCTACAGAAGTATATACCTCTCACTACCTAGAAGGTCTAGACAAGCACAAAACCACACCTACCGTTATCCCACCCGTGCACCCCGGAGGAGAAGCAGTCCACTTTCGCAATTCTGGACGACACTGCGTGGTGTCAACTGGTAGGGTGTCAAAGTCCACCCGAGAAGCATCTTCCGATCCAGCAGCGATCCCAAATCTGTGGCCAAGCACTGCGAATCTTCATAGACAACGCACGAAGCTTTGAGGATCTCACTTCAACAGCGCCTCAACCTACTGTCCTTCGCAGGCTTGAGCCTAGCGGCGTCAACGGTATAACTGCAGCGTCGGCACAACTTGATTTCGCCAGCTAACAAAGCGTAACATGATGACCTGAACCCCAAGCCCCACGGCCTAACATTACCAACGGAACTGCCCCAGTGAAGAACTCGTCACATCATCGAGGAAGTCATGCCGGTCGTCTAGTCTGCTTTTCGGCCTGTGTCAAGTCCAGACCAAATCCTAATCTTGCAAAGCCAACCAACGGCTGCTGGCTGCGACAAATGGCCGGGTGCCGCAAGCTCGGCACTGCCATGTCTGCCATGGAGCTTCAAGAGTCTCTAAAAGGGATGCAAACGACAACGAGATGGCAGCTCTCGACTTGCTGAATGAAGAAGACCATATCAACTTGGATGCAATGAGACTTCTTCCGGACTGAATTCTAGTAACGATGAAAAATTACGCAAACAGCAGAGCATCAGATGGGATCCGAGGCAGTACGGAAGCATCGCGGAAAATCCATAACTTGGCTTCTCACCAAGCACTGTGCATTCTGATCATAAAGAGCACTGCCCTCGAATCCGGGAAGCTGAAGCTCCTTGGCACTTCCAATGCCGATCTGCTTAGCCTGCTTAGCTTCTTTCTGAAATGAGCGTGGCAAGGAAGATCTGCCGGGTTCAGCGACTGAAAGCGCTTTGGGACCAGAGGCAATATCGCAGCAACTGCCTGGCAGATGCACAGACTCAATCCCAATCAAGACTGACTAGTTCTGACTGCCTGAGAAGTGAGGACATGCAGCTGCCTCAACCCCTGATACCAATGCACACAGAAATCTTTGCTCACTAAGCTACCTTCTGTACTACCTGCACACACACACACAACAAAAAAAAGAACCTGCTTTGCAGGGTCTAACTGCTTCTGGCACCTGCTTCGCAGGCCCAGCATGGCCTACTGGATCCCTACTTTGTCAGTGTCCCCTGGGTTAGTAGGGTCAATGCACGGCGCAATTTGTTACAAAACCAGCACTGACAAAAGCTGATCAGTCATCCTGAATTCCGAGTTTTTCACATATTTTTGTCAGCAACTTCACGCCCAAGGAGGTTTTCAGCCTCGTGCACCGAACACTGTGCGAGACGAAGTTGATGCAACAAGCGAGCCTGATGGCAATGATGTCGGTTTTTGATGCCGGACCGCGGCATTTCAGCAGACCATCAATCATTTCCTGCCAATTGCTAACCCGGTCTGAGATTAAAGCCGTTCAACCATGCACAAGATCCATCGAATCAAGTTACCGGGACCACCACTACTACTACTACTACTACTACTACTAGTACTACTACTAGTACTGCTACTACTACTACTACTACTACTACGACGACGACAACGACGACTGCTACTACGACGACTCCTGCTGGCACAACTACCACAACTACAACATCTACGACTACTAAAACAACAACTACTACTAGTACTCCTGCTATTTCAACTACTACAGCTACTACAACCACTACAACAACTAATAACAACAATATCAAAAATAATGCTAGTGCCATGACTGACGCTGCTACTACTCTTCTTCTTCTACTACTTCTACTACCTCAAGATGTAGTTTGGCTACCCCAGGCAAGTGAGGCAAGAACGTATAACGTGGGAGTGACAGACCACTCACTACCAAATTTCAGCATGGATTTCGAAGTCTGCTTGGGAAGCTTGTATGTCAATTTCTCTGCAGTCTCCCAAGTCCTCAAACTCCAGCTCACCACTCAGGTCAGCGTCGAGAACGTCGAAAAGATCAAATTTGCAGGACATGTCTATCTCCGACTCCTCCAACCTGGTGCAAACTCTGTGCCGATGATTAAAGAGCAGTCGCCAACTGCGAGAAAGTTAGATGAGTTTTGGCCCATCCCACCTTGATATCAGCTCCTTTTCTGTTGATAGCCTCAGATGTCGAGATGTTGCATCAGGAACTTTTGATTCCAGTAGGCAGGAAGAGCCTGTGTCAAGCCCCGACGAGCGATAGTGCACCTACTCAGCAGCAAGGCACCAATGGTTGAACTGCTCCTTGGTGACAACCTTAAAGTCGCAAAAGATGTCACTTCAGAGACGGTGGGCAACATCGACTGCGAGAAGTCCAACGTTGGCGGTGCTACTCTGTTGCATACTCGTGGCGATATCCCTCTCTGCCATCTCCTGGCGGATTTGCCAAGTGAAGTCCTCATACTCCTGCGTCGTGTGGGGCTTGTAGCCTGCAGCGAATAGGAGAGTGCAGACTGCGAATTGACTGCTTCTGCCCTTGATCTTGGAACGAACTCGAAATTTTGCCGATGGGCCGTACATCTCCTGAAGAGCCTGCAAACGTTCCTGCAAAAGCTTCGACACTCGCCGCTGGCCACCCGGAACCTCAGACATGAAGGTGCGCTTGTGCAATGCAGAGGTCCGGAGCCATGAAATGCTCTGTGGCTCGGCCCGACAGAGCATTCGTCTCTGGCCTTCATCAGACCAGTACACTAAGTTCTTGATGACCAGACTTCTGACATGATGGCTTCCCAAAGTTTCATACGCACCCGATTCAGCTTCTTGCAACGGTGTGAGACCCAGACATGCTTGGCACCGAGCCTGTAAACTGGGCCTGCTGACGACAAACGCAGTAGGGTGACCTAATCCCGACCTGCCTCACGGCACCACGCTCGACATAGCTGGGCCCACTATCGTTCACAACTAAACGTAACTAACACGTTGGCACCGTCAAGAATGATGAAGGCGTGTGAGAGCGGGGACGACATCGTGCTAGTTGATGCTATTTCTTTGTCAAGGTGATCGCCTGACAGGATGACAGTCTCCCTCATTCTCATCGACCCTGACAGACTGGAGGATGAGTGGATGACAACCCAGTTTCTGCTGAGTTACACCATTGCGCTCCTCTTCCGCCACCTGGTCCTCAACCTAAACAACAGTGGCCACTTGCTTCTAAGAACTAGTGCCGTTTCTTCGGTCTCTCCCTTTGCATGAGCATGGGCAGAACGCAGCCGCTTGCACGGGCACGTTCCAATCTGCATCTCGCAATCTATTGATGGAGTCAAGCTGGGTTAGATCCTACCGTGAACTTCTGCAACGCTAGTCACAGGGTCGTGTGCGCGATGCCTGCTTGCGCACTAAGTTGGTGAGGATGATCTCTCTCAGTGCTGATGCAATGACCTCGATGCAGTTGTCTGCACGTGGCCATACATGGCATCACATGCAGCACGTAGGCAATCATGCCGCATTGACCGCATTGATTGCTTCGCATTCATCAGCCTTTTGCAGTTGAAAGGCCCACTCAGTTCTTGGAGCATTCTGGCCCAATTGCCGTTGTCTTTTCTTTGTGCTGCCATCTGTCACATTGTCTATGAAGACAGCCTCGGCTTGCCCTAAAGTTGAACTGGATTCCCTGCTACCCGGACCTTTCTTCCTGCACACCAAGGCTCCATGATTAAGTTGAAAATTCCGATCGTAACCTCAAGCACCAAGCAACAGTGAAAAAGCATGTATCATTGCGATCAAGGCTCACGTCGCAAGCTCCTATGTGCGAGCAGGCCACGAACAAGAACAGCAGAATGTACGCAAACCTTAGATCGTCCACGCAGCACGGGGCAATCAAAGCGCTGATTAAAAGGATTCGGCTAGAGCAGCGACGGCTCTGACCTGTGTCGCGTCAGCCTGTTTCTGCAGCTCTATCTCCCAAATCGATCCTCGCTGCTCTCCGTCTTCATCTAGTAGTTGTAACGTGTTTCAGATTCCCATCTGCGCGGCTGGCTCCCCTAGTCTAGCTAACATCAAACTCAGATTCTGACCTCTTCGCTCTTCAAACAAACACTTATCTAGTGAAAGCGAGCAGCATGAAAATCGGACCTTTCTGTTTTCGCAGCTTTTCTTGCAGAGGCGTACCATCGTATGCCGCACAGCCATCTGTGAAGCAGCGAAAAGCCGTAAACATTGCTGAGGGGACATCTGTGAACCTTAGCTGTCGCATTTGGCTTCAGCAGGTAACTACTGAGTGGTCAAAGAATGTGGATCTCTGAGGCAGTTCCAAGAAGCTCTTCGAACTCCCAAAAGAGAGTCCTGTCTGTCAGCAAAGGCTATAAGACTAATGACTGACTGATGCCTCCCGCTGACGTGCCCAAGGGAACTGCATGCTGCGTGACCGCTGGCACGGTCCGAGAGATGACGCCCAGGAGGTACATGCAGCCGACCAACAACACGACGGCCCAGAAGAGCACGCGAAGGCCGGTAAAGACCTTAGAGACTGCACGGGCAAGAGCGCAAATGGCAGCATAATTACCGCACACCATGCCCACTGTTCGCACATCTTTACTTGTTACAATAACCTCAGATCCAACCCCCATCGCCGTGTATAAACACTGTCCGCAGCATGATTGTGGCTTGACATAGGAAGCGCTCAGGCGACCGCCCCTTGGATCATCAACTTCAGCTCCTGGGCGGAGGTCTCGCACAAAAAGAACCCTCCACCTTCTGACACCTCGCGTCGGGCCGTCCTGGAAAATCTTGAACTTCAGCAATCGAACAATTCGGCCCAAGCGAGCCAGCTTCAGCATCTTGAGGGACCCCAAAGTTCCTGCAAAGTGCGGTTATGATCGAAAGGGAGATAACATCCACTGCGAAAGTGCTGTTCCAGCATCAAATGGGCGATTTGCATTGCGAGCTGATACTCGAAGCTGGCCAATACGCCCCGTTGAATCCGTTGACGCAAACTTTCCCGAACCTGCTGCCGAGCCCTCTGTTGATGAACTCTCCTGTGGGGCCTGCGAGGATGCAAAGCCACTCACGCAGTCAGCGACTGCAAAAATGCGGCTTGATGCATACTGGAGTCAAAACGTTTCTGCTACTGCTGGTCTGCAACTAACTGACACGCACATCGCACTCAGCGTCAAACAGTCACGTCACCAACTGCAGGACCCGCCTGGCATCTAGAACTGGCAGCCGGGTCCATGCTGGAAAAAGTCAAGCTTAGGTCCACGATGGCCAACACGACCTGACGTCGAAAAAGATGGTGAAGCTGTGACAGTTGCGTTCTCGTGAGATCCAAATAACCAGCCGCAAATTCGCGCAGCCCCTGCTTGTTCAAGCTTCAACTGTGTTTCCACCAATTGCGCGGTGCATAGGGCGAAAACCCCGACCAAGTAAAGATACCGATTGAACACACTCTTCTGAATCAAAGCTGTGTTCAATATGATGCGGCAAAAACAATATCCGATTGGGTCAAACAGCTCTCAACCAAATCCTTTGAGTGAGCGGGTGAGTGAGTGTCGACCTGGGGTGTCTCCGGCCTACGGAAACGGTCCCTCTCGCCTTCGTTGCCCTCCCATCAAAGATCATCGGGCCCCAATCCGAGCCTGGGATTTGGGGAGGGACGTGCCACCCAAACCTGCATGGGCCCGCCCCGCCAAGCCGCGCGCCTTGGGTTGGAATTGGACACTTGGCAAGACAGCCCACTTCGCTTTGCAGGAACAAAGCTCTTCCCACGATGATCCCACACCCAAGTACTAAGCTGGGGACACTGGCTGAGAGACGTGGCATAGGGGGAGGATGGGGGAGGTAGACTGATGGAACTGCTGGCTCGGAGTGTGCGAGATCCCGAACTTCGAATGCAATGCTGGGGTGGTGAGCACTGCATGCAAGCAACACAAATGATGTCGAACCAGCTCCAATACCTTGGTACTGTCAAACGTTCTGCATGCCCGTATCTGGAGGTCTGCCGAGGGTATCGTACTTGAGGCTGTCTTCACACAATGCCAGACACATGCAGCTCCAGAAACCATTGCTGCAAGCCGCCAATCTGCTCCACGCAGGTACTCCTTGAACCCGAACACCCTCAGCTTCATCACGATCTCCTTGCATAGTCCATTGATTGCCATTCATTGCCGGTTTGAGACCAAGCAGTTCATGTCTACTGTGCCTGGCTCATCTTGATTCCTACTACTGAAGACGAGCAGGTATACTGCCCTCGTCGTGGTGCATACTCCAGCACTCAAGCGAAGTCCATGCCTGAAAAAGGTCCTGTGCACATGTGCCACTGAGACTCTCCCATGAAGAAGATCGTGAAGCAGATTTCCAAAACCTGTTGGGAGTGGGTTGAACCAACCGGTATGGACACCGGGGGTTTCCAATCAGGCGCAAGTGCACGAGTGTCTAGGTCGAACACCACCGCAGGCCTTCCACACTATATGGTCTGGGCAAATGTCGGCGCTGATCCCAGCAATGGCAGCGCTGAGAACGATCACACAAGCTGGAATGACGTCCAGAAGCAATAAGAAAGTTGAGTTGTCCTGACGTCAGGCACCTTCAGATCCGGAGGCGGCCTAGGTCGGCAGCAAGAAACCCTGCGTCCTCGGACTCCTCCTCATCGATAGGGACTTTGTTCAGACTTCCCGTGTTCCTCAGTGCACCAAAGCCACAAGCTGACCCCTCGGAAGACGAAATTACCAGCGAGTCTCTGCCGCTTCAGCTTGCTTGCCCCACTCTTCGAACCGATTCGTCGAGGACTGCCGTTTGGCACTTTGTCGCCTCAGCGCGAGACTGGCCAGCTCCGCCAGTGCTTGCAAAAAGCCGTAAAGACATGCAATGCCGGCAGGCAAGCAGCATCCCTCTTCCTTGAGAGCGTTCGGAATCCCTGAGCTGCAACAGCAAAGGCAGCCTCTCAAAGCTACCGCTGTACCAGCTCAGTATATGCACAGATAGTCTGAGTCTCCTAAACTTCATATATCCTAACAGTTGCGAGGCTGCTTCCAGAACTTCGGTACTCAGGGACGGGTGCCAACTGAACCACGCATGAACACCCAACTTGCCAGAGGAAGCAATGACTGAAACCTGGTACAGTAACGTGGGTCCGGAAAATAGGCTCAAGCAAACCATCAGGCAAAACCCGCAGGCACCAATCAGCAAGATCGAAAACTGATGTCTGCGACCGGCCCATCTGCTTAGCAGTTTAAAAGCATGGGCAGGCAACACTGGATTGCAAACGAAGACAGGGCACACTCATTCTTCACGGTCCCAGGCAGGTCCAATGAGAGGGAGGTTGATGGAGTGGCTACATAGGCAGTCACCGGCTGCAGGGGTGGAGCATCCTCGGGTTACGTCTCAGGAACCGACGACTCCATATTCGACAAGTAACATGCCCTTCGCTCAACTGAGGTGCATGATCTTCATGCCGTAAACGATGAAATAGATGCGTCCCCTGCATCCTTGGCTGTTTGCTTACACACACCTGGCAGTTTGGAACTGCAAAGAGAGTTCTGATTGGCAATTTGGTCTTGTTCTTGAGCAACTCCCGAAGGTCTGCAAACTGCCTTTCCGATGCCACTCACGCCACCTTTTGATAAGCATCCCTTCGAGCAAACCAAACCGAGTCCAAGCCTAGGAGGCTCAGTCAGTCTAGGACCCTAGGATTTTTCGGGCCAGTTGACCACGAGGAGTACTGCATCTCGAACATCTGCCTTGATGCTCACCTGCTTCGAAGCGGCTCCCTCTTGAGTTCGGTGTTCTCCACAGCCAGCCGCTCATACTCTGCACTCAGTGCCAGCAGGTGCCGCTGGAACGGAGTCTCCCCTAAGATCATGGCGAGAGCCCGCTCCCGCTCCGGGCGCAGGGTGCTTGGAAAACCTCCCACTGTCCAATCTGCGGCCTATCGACGCAAACCTGCTGTCCAATACTGTGCGAGTGCACAACAACAAAGGAGTCCTGCGACTGGGCATGTCCACCGTGCAGCAATGGGCGTGGACTGCTCGGATGACCCTTGTGCAAGCTTCTATGCCCAAACTGCATCATCCTACCTGGAGCCAACTGCTACAGTGCTAGCAGCCGTCTCATTTGTGCCGGCCACTGCAGACTCCCCCTTCCGAGTTGTATGCAACTGCAAGCCTTTTTCTCATTGCAACATGCCCTGGCTCTGGGGCCAGTGTAGCTTCATCAAGGCCACCCGACAAATCGGGAGCTTATGACGAAAACTTCGCAGACACCCAGCCAGACTTGTGCGAGTAACTGCCGTCCATCTGCATCCAAACGAAGCAGATGACTGCAGCGCACTGGTGTAGTGTTCATTGCTTTGCAAATGACATCACGCCATTAAACCAAAATTTGGTTTACTGTAAGCTCAGTCAGCAGCCATGGACCCCAGTAGCCTTGCAGTGTGCTAGGGATCCAGTGCACAACGCAAAGAAAGCCTCCAGATCCTCCAAAAAGTTGGCGAGTATTGGAATCTGCCGTCTGTGACAAACCGTGCTGCAGCCAAGCAACCCTTGTACTGAGTTTGCGCCTTTCTGCACGCAGCCACGTCCTTGGAGCCTCTGTTTGGGGAGTAGACACTTTGCTGCAGCTCGTCCACTCGAGACAGCATCTCGCGGAACACGTCCAGCTTTTGGCTGGCAATCCTTGGTCACCACGAAAACTCAAGCCACTACATGATATCAGCCGACGAAAAGACGCAGGAGACAACATCCACCAAGGGTCGATGTAGATTCGCCTGGATCTTGGAAAATGTCCTCAAGCAAGCTCAGAAACTGAGATGGCGAAACATCTTGAAAAAGTGCTTCGATGTGCATTATCACAGTGTCGTCGAGGCTATCCGGTGGATTGAGTCCCACTAGAGATAAGTGCCACAGCCAGGCCACAAAGAGGCATCCATGTTGTGGGTCGGTGCCACAGTGACGTGGATGCAGAAGCGGCACCTTATGCTGTTTCGGGGTTCAGGGCGCAGCACAGCCAAAGCATATAAGCGGATGACTGGCCTAAGCGAACTACTTCATGCATACATGCCGAGGTGCTAAGTGGCTGCTGGTGTTTGGCCAGCGTGGCCCCGTCATTACCTCTCCACGAAATTAGTTGTTGTCTGTTTGCACACAGGCAAATAGCTAGCTGCAGAAATGGTGTTGCAATGACGGGCCTCTTCAAGTTCGGCATACAGCAAGGGCACTGGCTGTTCCACGAAAAAGATGCTGCTGGCTGCAGGACGCAATTCTGAAAGAAGCGTTCTCTAGTGTAAAAGCTGAGCTGCGTTTTGACTGACTTGCCGCCGAAGGCCCATGGAGTTCCATTTCCGCGCATCCACACCAATGAGCAGCTTGTATCTGGCAACGATTCAACGTCTACGGCCCTTCCGAAGACTCCGAAGGCCCGTCGGGGTTCTTCTGCTCTGAGCCCCAGGGCCAGGGCCTCCCGCGGATGACTCCGCCGACGAAGGTCTGGTCATCGCCGTTGGGTGTCGCAGCAGAGGTCTCGCCAATGACCACTTCCTCTCCGGGGAACTGGACGACAGAGGCTTTTGCAAGCCAGGCCAAGGACAGGAACTGCTTGCATGCATGCAGAATATGCAGCACACTGAGACTTCTCAGATATGTTAGAACTTCGAAACCCTTCCTTCGTTACATGAGCACCGCCCCGGCCCAAGCGAGATACTCCTCGCGAGGGGAACGTGCAACTTCTCCAGACAGCCATGGCCACAGGTTCTCAGCACACATGGGGTTTCTCGATTGCTTTCTAGTGCCAACATGTACCCCAAGTCCAAGAAACCAAGGAGTCATGCGGCGGCAGCCCAGCTGCTGCCGCCTGATGATCAAAGGGATCTACGCCCGCAAGGGCTGCATAAGTGGCGTACCTCTGGAGTGTTGCTGACATTGATCGGGCTGGCAGTGGCTGCTTCAACACAAGCACACGCTTGGTCCATGGCCAGTCCCATGCTACTGCAAAGCCCTCATCGCGAGCGCCACGACCTGTCAGAAGAAAAGATCCACGGCTTCGTCACCGTTTGTCCACCAATGTTTTCGAACCAACACATCTTTGTCACATTGCAACCTGCTCTGCAGACTGAGCACACTATGGCAGCAGTGGCCGTGGGTCATTTCCGATTTCCCAGTCGCATTTCTCTGAGCTTGTGGCGGGATGGCGGCACAAGCCCACCGGTCACGAAAGCGTTAACACCTTTGTCTTTGGTCAATATAATGCGAAGACGGCAGCGGTCGACCACACGCCAAGAAACGGATTCCACCCTCGAAGTTGGAGAACTTGCCTGGACAGACTGTTCACAAATGACCATACAAGTCCACAGTCGCTAACTCCAGTCTGTGCATCAAATTTGGCTTGTCTCAACTTGTCTCCGAATTCCGGCCTCCGCGCAACGGCCAGTTGTTGCCTCCGCACATTCCTGCACCCATAATCTCGCCGCCATTGTCGCTGTGAAAAACTACCAGGCTCGTGTTCCACATCTCCCTCTCCTGTCGCAGCACAGTTGTACACAGCTGTCGCATGTAACTGAAGTTCAGGCACCCATGTGACCACGGCAATGTCATAGGTGGTTGTGTTGAAACCTGCTCATCGCTCAGAGGCCGTTTCTGGAAACACTTGCCACACGCCCCCCCCCCCACCCGCCCCCTGCCATTGTGGGGTGAGGCCTGTGCTTCGCCCCTGCATCCCCACCCTGCCCCTGTGGTTTCGTTGCTGTGATGGACTCTGCACGCCTTAGCTGAGGCTTTGGTTGGCCTGAATTGGAATACGCAACACGTGCAACACAAGGACCTGTTGTCACGATTAGTGACTCAACTACTGTTACGTGGAACTTAGAGCGCTTGTTCTGATCTTCTCCACCACCGTTCATGTCTACAACTGCATCTACTATGGTCGTGCGGCCCGCGTCCGCCGTTCTTGAAGTTCTTACGTGCTACTCTTTGTCTTGCTTCTTGCTGTGGCACCGGTGGTGCTGCTCATGATGTTGCGCTGCTCTGCACGGCGACGCGGGTCGACAATCAGATTATCTTTGACATCATGCTCAACATCATCATGGTCGTCATCATCTTCATCATCAGTACCATCAAAAAATAGCTGCCACCATCACCGTCGTCATGCAACCCTCATAATTAAGCATTGTAATTCATGTCTGATGCGGGAAACTACTGCGCAGATTGCCGCTTCCCGTACAGGGCAGGGTTGGGGTACCATAGGGCATGTGGGGGGAGTGCGGCACGCACAACCAGCAGGGGCAGGGGTGGGGTACCATAGGCAGGGGGGCAGGGGGTGGGGGTCCGGGACCCTAAAGCCTGTATCCGGAATGCTCTCCGTTTGCCGCAGACAAGAGCGTCAAGCAGTTCCTTCATCGATTTTGCATTGTAAAGCTGAGGCAGCAAAGGGTCAAAAAGACTGTCAAAAAGTGCAGGCGGGAATCCAAGAACAAAACCTTTTGCCTCTCTCTGAACCGGACATCGGGGCTTGCCCTGTCCTCAGACACTGTCGAACCGTATGTGGCCTGCCCCTGCAGCTTGCATGTCGTGCCACCCCTTCTCGCCTTGTCACTGGCTCTATGAACCAGAAATCGTGTTTGCCACCCTGGCAAAGTGCTTGTCACTGGCCAGCTGTCCGGTTGGTCGGAACGAGCGAAACCCGGAGCCTTGACATCACGGGACGATGAACACATGTCTGGGATCCCCAGATCTTGGTCGAACTCCAAGATTGCTGGAGACCATTTCGGTCAAATCTCGGCATTTGGAGCTTGTTGGGGCGCGAAATTATTTTTGCTGCCAGTGCAACTTTCACAATTCCGGAGGTATGTATTTGCTCCTGCACGCACACATGTGAAGAATTGACCGAGGCAACATGCCTGCAGTGGGTGGGCTTGTCGCATCTCTACACTTGAGGTGAATATGCCCTCGGCGCTGGAAAGCAGTGCAATCCGCTAAGTCTCCGACATCTACCGGGCAGCAAGCCCTCCTCAAACATATTCGAGCAACGCCTAAACCCGGCGGCCCGGTCTTCAACCCGACAAGACACGTCACCAAATTGCAAGCAACGGCAAAGATGCTGCCTATGCAACGACAATCAAGGCTTGAAGAAACACTACTCAGGCTGTGCGTTTGTGCCTTGAGCAGCTTGACGACATCTCCAACTTGCTCGTCCATGTAGTTCACCATTGCATGTAACAAGCGGCGGTGCTTGTCCTTGATGTGAGCAAACCTTGGCTGTGAAACACTCACACATCACTGATGTCGCCTACATCAGGACCATAGCAAGTTGACTGGAATCAAACGAGCATCTTCTGTTCAAAGGCAAAAGGGACCTGCAGCGGCATGTGCACCAAATGCATTGACCAGAAGAGGAAAAGCGGTCTTGACAGATTGTGCTCCCGAATCACGTTTTTGACAGCATCCGTGAGAAGAGCTTCTTCGTAAACACAAGTCTCGCCCGATGGATGCTGGTTGTCTTGTGAGCAGGAGGGTCCGTTCGCAAGGGCCCAGGCCGGGCCGTCATAGGATCTGTTGTATTGCCAGAGGTCTCGCATCTTGTGCAAGCCACACCGATCAACAGTGTGCTGCCAGTAGTCATTGCTGTGATGCCAGTACCCCAGCCAACTATCATAGCCACGAGCTCGGGGATGGTGCTGCGGAGTGGCCATCCCCACATCCCACTTACCAACGATATGAGTGCTGTAGCCGGCGGCCTTCAAATGGCTTGCTATTCCCGTCATATTCAGCGGAATGCCTTGAAAACCCCCGAGTACATCCCGCGAGTTCACGCATTCAGGATTGACATTTTGAACGTTCACGTGAACAGGATTCCTCCCAGTCTGGATTGCACTCCGTGCTGGAGAGCAGAATTGGTAGGTGTAGAATCGATCCAACTCGATACCAGACCTGCATGCGGCTTGTGCGGCAAGGCCCCTACATTCAAGAATTCTGGAGCTCTCGTGCGGAAGAACCTGGCGAGTGCATCCAGGTTGGGCGTTCGAACGTCGCCATCTCCTGCTTGACGATGATAACCTGAGCTCAAGTCCGTGTCATATGCTTGGCAACGATATTTCAAGGCGGGAGTAAGCCATTTCGGGTCGTGCACCACGAACTGATAGCTGCTAAAGTGAATTTGGTAAACGACAACTCCAAAGACAGCTTTCGTGAAAAGGACATGTTGCCTGCAAAGGAGGGTACTGGTTGAGAGGCCCTAATCCTGAAAAGGAAATGCGGCTGCCAAAACCAGTACCCCAAAAGGAGATGCCGTTTGACAAACCCTAAACCCCAA
This sequence comes from Symbiodinium necroappetens, assembly GCA_905231915.1. Lineage (NCBI taxonomy): Eukaryota > Dinophyceae > Suessiales > Symbiodiniaceae > Symbiodinium > Symbiodinium necroappetens. Next base: position 4,432 of record CAJNJA010056330.1, on the reverse strand, counting down.
AAGGACATGTTGGTTGCGAAACCCAGTATCCTAGAAGGGTATGAAAGCTGGGAAACCCAAAACTGTCAAGGAGACGTTGGTTGAGACACCCAAACCTTACATGGAGATTATGATTACGAAACCCCAAAACCCCAAGTTTAAAAGCTGATGCTCTGCTAGTTGCGAACCCGAAAAGGGCATGAAAGCTGTGAAACCCTAAAACTGAATGTTGATTGAAAGACCCAAAACCCTGACCTGAAAGGAGATGTTGGTTGATAAACCCTCTACGAAACCCGGAACCCCAAAAAACGATGTGGTTGACAAACGCAAACCTCAAATGGTTGCCAACCCCGAAAAGAGATTTTGGTTGCGAAAACAGTTAGACTTTGGTTGAAAAGCCCTAATCCCTAACAGGAACTGTTTGCTGCCAACCCAGTATACCTGGCTGAGACACCTTAAACCCTAAAGGAAGATGTTGGTCAAAAAACCACGACCTAAACGGACATGTAGATTGAGAAACCCTAGACCCCAAAAGGAGATGTTGGGTGTCGATCGCAAAAACCCCCAAGGAGATGTTGGTTGAGAAACCACAATCCAATTGAAGACATTAGTTGCAACCCAGAGCCCGTTGCCAAACCCAAACCAAAAAGTCATTGGTTGAGAAGCCCCAAATTGCCCCATACCCGACATGTGTGTTTGGCCTTCCGCAACAGCGCAGCTTGGGCCTGAAATTCGGTTCCGAACTCGGACCGAAATGAACAAGGCGGACCCGGAAATTGACGGAACCTGGCTTGAGACGACTTCCATTCGCTTGTGAGCCCCGCAGCTGCCAGCTGCGGATCTTTCCGCTTTTCAGAACGAAAACATGTGAAAGCCACCATCATGACCATCCCACTTCACTTGCAGAGCAAGAAGCCAACGTCGGCCCAGCCAAAGTCGTCCGCAAGGATGTGTATGATATGCGGCTTTTTGGCGGATGCCGAGGCAGCTGCCTGAACAAGTCGTCAATCGCTGCACAAACCTTTTTGTCGACTTCCAATCTGAGGTTGAGGCACTGCCCTTCGGCACCAGGAGCAGCAGGAGGCTGATGGCCGTGTCCAGTGTCATTGCAGAAAGCATATTTATGCGCGTCGCACTTGTGGAGGGAACTGGGAGTGCATTTACAGCTTGCATCTTACATGCTTGACACTTCTAGGCAGACGTGCTGGAAGCTGACGTAGGATTCAGACTGCTGCTGGGAGCCTGACAGGCAAAGCAGGAAATCTGACATACCACTACGGTGGAGCAAGGGTACACGACAGAAACAACCTGTAGAATGCAGCACATATCCGTTTGCTGTCGAAGCAGGATGGGCCAAGAAGTCACAGTATGGAAAGGCGAACCATGCGAACCTGGCGAACTCAACACGTTGACGAAATCATCGCACAAGTTCCGAAACATAATTGGACACCTAACTCTGCTAGTTGGACTTGGTAATTAGGCAAGTTCCACTCGTGAGTAGAGGCAAAATTCCCATCCATGACCAATGCCACAATTTACAGACATAACACTGTTGCATTGGAAAGTCCGCGACCTCGAGCGCCTGACCCGTTTGAAGTCGGACAAGAAACAGCGACACCAGCGAAGTATGCACACACTAGACCCCAGACCAAGCACTCACAATACGCAGCTGCTATAGCAGTTCCCTGAAACCGAGCCCTGACGCAACAGTCGGAACACACATCCACTTGGGTCCACTGTCGATCGTTCTCCAATGGCCGGCATGTCTATTAGTCTCTACTGCAGCCGGTGTGTTCAAGCTGCACAATTAGTCAATTGAGATCCATTGTGGGATGTTTCGGTGTTGATAGATGGCATGAGTGAGGAAAATGCGGCTAGATCCTTGCCGCATACGAAAAGTCTTACTTGCTGTACGGGTGATCCTTGTTCATTGGTGCTTACCTAGATTCGGGTTGGAGGGTTTGTGCAGGCCTTGACGTGGCTAGATCATCATTCCCCGAACTTACGTGGTACTTGATGTGGCGTCTTCAAGGCTGCATTCCAGGCTGCATCATGTCAAAATTGGTTTTCCAAAACACAGCAATGTCGCCCGGGCTTTGGATGCACTTGCAGCATTCGTTGTGCTTTAACCTCGCAGGCTGCGAAAGCATGTGGGCTGCGCATATGATATGCCACACCTACAATCGGAATCGGGCAAGAGCAGACTGCACACCTGGAATAAGCGACGAGGGAAAGCTATGTCCCTCAGCTGCTTCGAAGGCAACTTGATGCTTATGTCGGGTTGGAGACGAAGATCTCACCGCCTCTGCCAAGCCACGCAGAATGAAGAAGAGGGTCATTGCAGCAGCCAGAGCACATGTGGACAGCGCGAGGCGGTACCTAGCAACCCAGCCAACAGAAGAACGCAGCCTCTTGAACCTCAAGTGAGTCTAGCCAGCTGGCTCGCGCTTGGAAACATCCCCGGGTTGTCCGTGAAGTCGCCAAACCAAGTGGGCCTGGACAACTTTCTGTAGCGCCTGCCCGGTGGCAAACTTCAGCTACAAAAAGCTTGCAATTCTCACCATCCTCACCTCCTCTGGAGACAGCAGCCGCAGTCGCGGAGCGATTGCATCACGTTGCCTGCAAGGAGGATGATTTCGTCATCACGATCACCAATGTGATTCAGAAGCAGCTCAATGGCTGGCCTTCTGTGCATCAAAAGGTCAGCATTCGATGAGGCGAAAGGCCCTCGCGGGTGCGTTCCCTTGGCTACGAGATGTGTCCTTTGCACAATTTAGGTTTGCAGTGGCAGGAGTTTACTGGTCTGTGAAGCACATCGGCTGTGGTCCTCAATGGCATAGAGAGTGGCTGACGGTCGCCCACCGTGACCTCGCAACACAGCCGGATGCCGGCTGTTTCGTTCGCATGCTGGCAATTTACGATGTTCGGCCATTTCGGTGGTGTGGCCTAAGCGTGCCTGCCCTGGTCGAGAGGCGAAGGCATGTGCTCGTGTATCAGGCCCATAGAAGGTCTCTTAGGAAAAGATGCACAGTATACTGCCATGGCAAGCCAACGACGCAAAGCCATGCAGAAAACTCGGAATTCGTTCAGATCACCCAATCGAATATACAAAAGCCCACTGTCAGAAGATGGCCAAGCCAGGACCGCCAGTCCTGTCAAAACAGCCTGCAATCGGACAGGCAGAATCATGCAAGACCTTGTGGGGATGGATCCGCCGAATCGAAGGTCTTCATGCAAAGTTCCGGCTGGCATCAGAAAACAGCGGCAGCCCGGCGGAAAACCGCAGACTCGCTCATGCATCAGAAAACATTCGATGACATATACCTTCTGGAGACACGAACAAAATGGAAATAGAATGGTTGTACAGCTGCTCTCGCTTTTTGTCCTGGTGTTCCAGTCAGCGAGATGTTTCAACGAGGGGGCCCTTTTCGCACTGCTTCATGTACATATGCTGCACTGGCTATGCTGGAACACCGGTGTGCCTCTGAATGCATGGTACATGCGCAGGCCGACACATGGAATGCTGAACTGCAGGTCTCCAAGACGGGAACCTCGTGCGTTGCATCCTGGAACTGGTACAACACATAGAGGCTGAGCTCAGCTTCCGAATCCAGAGGTAGTGGATTGTAGACTCCCGGCAGGTCCACCTGGCCAAATCACTCTATGTCAGGGCACCTTTCTTGTTGCGTTGCATTGATGATGGCGTTGATGATGCGACACGGTCCTCTTTGATGCGTCGCGTAATGATACTGTAAGCACCCTTGTCGACCCTCTCGGTGATTTCCGGGGGGTCATGTGTCGTTGATGGCCGTTCGGCCACGACTGCCTCGCGGCTGTGTAGAAATTGCAACCCTCTTGGTCTGAGCGGGTAATGGTAACTTGTTTCATCATGGTTCCGGCACGACTTTGCCTCAGGAATCACGAAGGCCCTTCAGTGGCACCTGGCACTGTGCCGTTTCATGACTCTGGCACGATTTTGCATCGGTAAAATGGAATGTTAATATTGCTGCTGTGGTTGTTGTTGTACTTGTTGCACCCCACTGCTACTTCGCCACCCAGGTTCACAGCATGGGTTACTTGGCTGCGCTCTTTGGGCACTGGGCGCAACTTTGGCCCCTTCTCGCGAAGAGTATGGGTTGTCCCTTCGCTTGGGCCATAGCCATTGCGACGTGGAGTCTCAAGCCTAAGTCGCGCTCACTGCTTCTTGCCAGTCGTGCTGCAATGCAAACTGTACTCCAATCTCATGCCGAATGGGGTCCTCCGATTGGAGGATTAATCGAGCCGTAACGAAAGCACTGGTGAGTGTCCAGTGGCGGGGTGGGGTGGGGGTGGGGGTGGGGGTGGGGGTGGGGGTGGGGGTGGGGGTGGGGGTGGGGGTGAAGTACCGAATGTTACACATTCCGGGCATTCTTGATTGCACGTATCACTTGCATGTTTCCGTGTCTGTGTGCTC